>OMLF01001426.1:29003-43652 GCA_900302615.1 Holocentrus rufus | reverse complement strand
ATTCTGGACTGCGGTGTCGTAATGTCTCTGATCCCGTTGATAAACTTTCTTGCAAATAATAACATAGGGTGGTTCTGGTCGGTCGGCTTGACTGTGCTTCTGTTTAATAGAATTACTGCTACTATAATTACTATGGTGTATATTGGGCAACTCATGCCTCACTCATGTCTTTAAGTAAAAAAAAAACAACAGAAATATTACGGTTTTATTACTGTCAATGAAATTACAGGTTTAGTAAACTTAACAGAGTTCAAAGCAATAAACATAAGCATATAAATATTGCAAAGCAAAGCATTTATTTATTTCCTATGGTTTTGAATTGCCCGCCAAGCACTTCCGGGAACTATTGGAGGGCTACATGGACCACGTGACCGGCCAGCTTTTTGAACTTCCGTTGTTGCCACTCTCTCTCTCAAGGCACTCTAGATTGGTTGTAGTCAAAGAAGAGAACCGGAAGGGGCAGAGAAAAAACTCGAAGGATTTGGAGAAGGGTCCTGCTGCATCTGCAGTACTAGTTCAAGAGACGCCCACACTATCACTTGCCCTAACCTTAACCTCAGTGGGGTGGGCGTGTCTTGAAGTGACGTGGGCGTGTGGTGCAGTGTGGGCGTGTTTTGCAGCTGCAGCCACTTGAGGATTTGCCGTGGAGAAGAGCTGGGGAAAGATGGTGAGCGGGCGCAGTAAGAGAGAAATACAGATGAAGGAGAAATGTTAATAAAACGCTGGAATTTTTAACCTAGTGAATGTTCAGTTAATGCAGTTGTAGCCAAGCACGCTTTCAGGTTTATCAAGGTGGATTAAGTTGAAAGTTCGATGTGAACTGTGCTTGTGCTAACTGCTAATATATAAGTAAGTTGATAGCTAATTCCGGACTAACGTTAGACTGCAGTTTGCTGCTGGTTTCATCTGCCGGGCTGTGGACTGCTGAGCCCTGTTCTCCCGGACTGCACGTTATGGATTACTCCCTGTTTCTCCCGGACTGATACTGAGACATGGTCGGATGCCAAACTGTAAGTTAAGACTTTCAACGTCTTTGTTCGGATTTGTCTGCTATTTTGTCGGCCGTGTGTGTGGGCCCACCACCTCAGTGTTAAGAGTTTACTAATTTGGTTAAGGTTTTGATCTAATTGGGATTATCTGTGATACAGAAATAGTGGTACAAACACAGGAAAGATTTTGAGTATTTCCAAGTAATCAACCTAGACAGGTTTTTATTTGGCTTAAGTCAAGGTGAATTTGTCATTTTGGGTAAAAGACAATTCAGTCAGGTAATTTCAGTGTTGTGTAACATTGCAGTAGGCTATTCTTCGGGATTTTAAAGGGGCAGTAACTTGTGTCCTTTGAGTTTTGTTTTTCATATTTCTCTCTTTTCTTAAACCAAAAGGTTAATATTATTTGTATAATGAAAAAAAACCCACTGAAGAGTAAACAGTAAAGTGATCTCTTATCATATAAACAAGTTGTCTGGGATCAGTTATTTAAAATACATTTAAGGATGTCTAAGTACATGGTGAATAAATAGGGCAATCCAAGTTTCACCCATAATAGATAAACTTTCATGGTATTTACCTTCATAAACTAAACCCCACACCCCATCATATCAGTTTATAGTTGTTTGAGGCTACTATCGAGTGCTGGGGTGCTAAATGTAATATATTTTATTTATTCATTCTACTTAACATATGAACAGTTGCATATGTTTGCATCACCTACATTTGATATATTCTTGTTTATACTCTGTTTTCATATTTATTGCTGACGTATCTATCACCATCTGCATCTGACCCAGTTTTCCCATGGGTCATTAAAGTTTCATCTTGTCTTTTACAGATTCACACAACTATGATTCATACACTGACTTAATTTAGCCCCCTTACTACCTGCTGGTCCCAATGGTGGGTTTGTCATTGCTGCATGGCCGGGCTTTGTACAAAGATACAGAACCTTTAAATTCTAGTGGAGATCCCAAAGTTTCCAGAGATACCAAATATGACCTGCTGAATTCTAGGGGAATGTATATAAAATGATGCACAGGACATGTAGATATTTTCTATTTGATGTAGTGCTGCAGCCATAAAACAATGGCATCTTCGGCAGTTGTCCAAGTGGGGTTTGGGGTCCTCCAGAGGTCCTCATTGGGGATTCAGTAGGTCCTGAGCAACAAAATGAATAGATTCACTACACCACAATTTAATTTACAATCCCAATTAGAGAAGGTATAAGAATAACTTCTCTAATCACAGGTTTCACACACACCATCACATCATTATCTTCATGTAGAAAGTGGGTCAAAACCTCATTAAATGCAGGACCTGTGGTGTAATGCCTTGTGGAAGCCTTGTGGTTTCATCCCCATAGTATAAAACAACACACTTACAGATTTTGTCTGTATAAGTTGAAGGACAAGCTGAGTCAGAAGGCTGCATACTGTAAATCTGAACTCTTCTTCTCCTGATATCAAAGCCCAGATTCACTGCATTGTTGGCACCAAGCTCCTCGCAGCAGCTAGATGAATAACTCGGCATGGACAATAAAACTACCGCTATCGCCAACCTCTCCAACTGGTAATAGGTGTAATAAGAATATCAATGTTAATGTCCTGGGGGGCTTAGTTAGCGTAATTACTGGGGTATTTCTCCATAGACCGACAGCTGGTCAATACATTACAACTGTTACTTACAGAAAGACACCAGTAGTGATGGTGCTATGCCGCAGTTCATATATATGCAGACAGGCATGCAGTTTCTCAGCAGATAAATAAAGATAATGAGGACCGTTTCACAGTATTTGGACAGTTTCATAGTATTATTGTCAATATATTCTCGCCCTCAACACCTTTAGAGCTTTTTTTTTCCTTTCCCCCCCTCATAAATTCAGTAAACCACAGTTGTTATTCAGGTCAGTTATCTTTTTTTGGCACAAGCCACTTTTACCAAACTGTTTGACCAAATAATTATAGAAATAGTGGGCAAAATTTAGCTATTAATACCTGATGTCCATTATGGTGGACAGATGAATTTTTGGGCAAAAAAAAAAAAAAAGGAGAAAAATGTTATTAAAATCTGAAAAATCCATGCCTTTCATCGCATTTAGCTGATTTTTTTTTTGGGGGGAGGGGGTCTAATTGTCTTTTGGTAAAAGGATTTAACCGCTATTCCCATATCAGTTATCGATATCTCCCCTTATTTGCCATTTTGAATTGATGATGTCATAGGCCAAAAATAAAATAAAATACAAAAACAATCATTTTATGGAACTGTAGTATCTGCTGAGTTTACCCAGTGGTGGTTTGGACATGGCAACACAATTTAGATGATTAAAATGGCTTGATATGGAGATCATGCATAAAAGGGTTAATGGTCACTGTGAGTAATGGTTATCAAAATCACAGACGGTGCATCTAAAAAAATGAATCCAGAAAAGTCAACTCATTTTAGGACAGCGTAGCGCTGCAACAGGACGCTTCATATTGAGGTCGTCTTGGTGGTTCTGAATTCCAAATCTTTGTTGTGAAAGTGGACTTAAGTCACCTCGGAGCCATGAACACCAGCTTGTCAAAGACTCTTTGTGTGCAATTTCCTCCTTTCAACTTTCCCTCTCTTTTGGAGGACAGAAATGAAAAATCACAGGAGTAAAAAGCGGACGGCAGACAGCGAGCGAATAAATGGCAGGGCGAGGAACATGAAAAGAGAGAGACGGCAGCAGCGAAGGCCGGCAGCTTTGGCTTTTGAAGGCCTCCGTCATCTCTTTAATTGCCGGAGCGGCTTGGATGTAGTGATATGACAATAACGCATTGCATCGTGGCTTCCGTCTTGAACCAGTGATGTCTATGTCCTAGGTTGACATGTGAGTCTCTAATGCCATGATTCACTTTTTACTTCCCGAACATGCAGTTTGCCCCAAAAACTTTGTGGCTGGATTTGTGTTTTTGGCCTCGCAGCAGTTTGAGCATCAACAAATATCAGGAGCTATTTTCCCCTCAGGATTTTCAATATCGCAGCCATTTCTACTGCTGTGGGTAAAATATCCCCTGTGTTTGAATGAACTTGCCTTGTGGTTTGGTCTCTGTAAAGAGCAGCGGAATAACGGTGAGGTGACACGCGGAGGTGTCCTCGGTGAAATGCTGTTTGTTCCAAGTGGCCTTCTTCTACCCGCAGATGCTGAGTTTGAGAATTCAGAAGGAGCATTGTTTGCTTACATTATGTTTATCTCTATGGCAGGTGAGTTACAGCACATCCATCCACATCAGGCCTAAGGCAGATCTTGCATATTTTCTCATCTGAACACATTTCTTCCTCCGTCTGCACACCTAATGAAGTGAAGAGCCGGCAATACACATATCCATTTCAACCGGGTAAATCTGTCAGAAGACGCTGTATCTTGATCTCCATTAATTATTTGCTAAATTATCAGTACATTTGGTTGTTTGAATTGTTGTAATTTTTTTTTTTTTGTTTTATTATCTCCCGCACACTCTATTTGTCTTATTCATATCTCTGCCTCTGCAACGACCTAATTTCCCCACGGGGATCATTAAAATTTCATCTAAATTAATCTAAACTAACTTCAGCGGGTAATCTACAGATGCAGAGCAGCGATCTATCAAAAACTGGCAGTTTAGTTCATATTATGAAGCTGATAATTGGGCACAGGCAAAATTTTGGCTTTGGGCTCCGAAACAGAGATGTTTTACGGGGTGTTAAAGAATTTCAGCATCCATTATGAGAAAAAAAAAAAGTAAGCTTCCACAGTACTTGTCTTGCAATATAACTGGAGAAAAACAATATAAACTGGCCACAGTTCCTACTAAAAATACTACAGCACCCAGCATGCATTGCAAACCTATTTCTCCCATCACTCACATAGATTGTATTACAAAATTGAAAATTTTTATTATTTTTTTAACAGTAATTTAAAAGTTTGTCCATCAAAAGTGATTACAACAATTGGTAAATGATAAAAACAAAACATGGACCAAGCAATGAAAATTTAAACAGTAGTCAGTGTTTTGGGTGGATTGTACCTTTAAGACGATCCGAATGCCTATGCTCTGACTCTTCTGCACCCTCGGCCCTGATCATTAACTCGACACTTCTTTTTCCCTTTCCAGCGCTCTCTCTCTTTCTCTCTCCCCTGTCTCCATATCTCTCTTTTGTCTGCCTTTCTTTCAGCTCCACCCTCTTCCACTCACCCACCTTTTCTTTTCATTCTGCTTCTCTGCCGTCCTTTACTCTCCCGGGGAAGTCACGCTGAGAGTTTGATTGGCACCTATTGTGATATTTGTTCTCATCCCTCTTCGGGAGTTTGTACCGTGGATAGTTAAGCAGGACAGACGGTCTTATTCTCTGTGCCATGTGCTCGTGTACTTCTCCGATGTTGACAAAGGTTTGATTGCTCAATCCTTTGTGATAACAGTTGATATGTTCACAATGGTGGGCCATCTTTTTTCCTCATTGTGAAGCATGCGAGGCCGGAGAGGCTACATTTCTGACACAGTGAGCTGAGCACGGCAGCTTTAACCACACAGCAGTTAAATGTTTACAAAGTCAATGAAGAACTCCGAATCTTGACTTCAGTCAAGTGCGGGAACTCCGACTGTTTTCATTTCAGAGCTCAAATTGATGAAATATACAGAAGACTTTCACCAGGATTTGTTATTAGAAAGCACCGTTTGCAATCATTTTTTGGGGGGTTGACAATTTCAAGACGTATTTGACTGTGATGTGAGTTTCCTGTTTTCAAAAAGATCTTTTCTAATGGGTTTTGCCCTGCTGGACTGTGTTGAAAGCAGCACATTTTAACATGGCTTGAGTTGAAAAATACCGAAGCTATCCTTTAACATCAAATGGAAGCAAAGGACACAAGCCTGTTGTAAGTTGGAACTGTAATCTTGTCTCCCTTTGAAAAGCAGCTAAGCAGCGTCACAGTGACAGTTAGGTGTCCTTGGTGCTTCCTTGTTTTGACTGCCTTTTGAGTGGCTTTGTTGCCTATTTTCTTGACACACAATGCATTTATGTCTGCTCTGCTGGATTCAGATTTTGACAAGGGCGATGTGTAGAACCAGCCAGCTAGCTCTCATACACTCGCACTGCTAAACAGATAGAAGGACACACAGAGATTACCTGCATTACCTTCTACTGCTCCTCTTCAGTAAGTTAAGCTGTGGTGATGCTTCTTTTTACAAAAAGGCAACACGTTCTGCGTAGTTCTCTGTGTTGGTGCACTAATGTCTGAATGAAAGAACTATCCATCCATACAGATTTTTGTGTTATCTGTTGAAAATGTGTAGACCTTTTTCACAGCAGCCGTCTTGACATGAAATAGTAGGTAAACATCATTTCTTCTAATCATTAATTAAAGTTCTGTACCTAAATACAAAAGAACCTTACTTACTTTGATTAGTAACACCTGTGTTTACCTACTATTTCATGTCAAGATGGCTGCTGTGAAAAAGGTCTATTCATTTCTCAATTTATTGATCTTGAAAGTATTTACAGGATACTTGTGTCAGTCTATTAACACACAGCTCATTACTAATGCGCTCCTCTTATACTTAGGATGAGATGAAGTGCCATAAACAAGCAAAGTGAAGTTTGCTCTTTGTTTCCTGTTTATCAAAAGATAGTCTGCCGAAGGTGGAGGTTGACGTAAGTGTCAGGTTTGTTATCTCTGAGTGTGCTTTGCTTCCACTCCTCCATCACCATTATATAGTCATGTCATGCAAAGAGCCTTGAAGTGTGAGGATGACATCCTTTGTTGTCTATTTATACAGTCAAAGTCTTTCTGAAAGTTTTTCACTGTGGTGCAATTCCCAGTGCCTCAAGCTGCAGCACAATAAAGCAGTGTTTTTGTAATTTTTGGGGGGCTGAGGAACACCAAAGGTCACACCCAAATCTCAAAGCACAGTGTAGTCATAATTATGCAGAATAAAACACACAACATCATTAGGTTGTATTTAGAGATATTTGGCACACACACTCTTATTAGAAGTCAGTAAGCAGGATAAACCAAATCAAATCTTGATCAAGTCATAAATAATTACAAATAAGAAAGTGTCCAATTTCAAGAACAGTACATATAGGACCGTTGTGTACAACTACAGTAAGGCATCTTAATAAAAAAGTGATAAACTACATGAGAAAAAGTTCTGGCTCATGAAAATAGATTCTTTTCTTTTTTTATGAAGGAGGTGACTCCTTTCACAAATAACTGATTATGCCACACTGAAAATAAACTTTGTGAAGACTTCTTTGTGAAGCTTAAAGAAACACTCCAACGTTTTGGGCAAAATACCCTTTTTCCGACTTACCCAGACTGAGACAAGATGTTCGATACCCTTTTCACCTCTGTTTGTACACTGGTTCGACTCTGATGGTTAGCATTTCATGTTAGCTTAGCATGAAGATTTGAAGTCTACAGGAGTCATTAACCTAGCTCCGTCAAAGTGAAAAAATAAACCTTAACAGCATCTCTGAAGCTGTCTTATTTACACATCAATCTCGATTGATTTCCACAAGCGGTCTTTATAAACCTTTTACCTTGTGTCATAATACATTTTATGAGGATGGTTATTGTGTGATTTTGCTTCAAAACTTGGTCATTTGTACATCTGTAAGATTCAAGATGTTTCTATATTGTTTGAATTAACCTTTAACATTTAATCATTAACATAGCATTGGTTTCTTGCATCTCTCCCTCACCTCCCGCTGATGCCTGTTGCAGCTTGAGATGGCTGCCATGGTTACCATGGTATTTATACCTCGGATACTCCAGATTCGAAGAAACACATACCAGGTCAGGTCAGCTTTTCTCCTCGGGGTCAGAACCAGGTTATTTTAGCCCACTTTTTCTCCATCTTGGTAACATTTCCATACAAATTGAGTCTGGGCCTGCTCTGCCTTTCCCTGTGTTAGATGTGTAAAGAGGACATGTTGGAATATGAGTCAAACGCTTTGGAGGGCTCAAAAGTCCACACTTGACCTTGTTAGAAGTCATGTCAGTGTGCTGCGGCATATTTGAAAACCTCGGTACTAAAGGGTCAGCACCATAACAGTCTGTGCCACAGGGAACCTTTTTTAAAGTGATCTTTAAAACACCAAAAAGAGTTAGCACAAGCCTGAACAGATTTCTAAACATTTCCTGCCGCTGTGCACTGTGGAGCTCTTTTTTCTTTTCCTGTGCTAGAATAAGGTCTAGCTGAGGAAAAACACGTATGCTTGGAAAACATGTCTTAGGATTTGAAGTAAATCTTTTGATTTGAGCTTGAAGCAGAGGTAGTGTGTGCGTATGCAGGCACGTGTGTGTTCAGCCTTTGTGTGCTCCGACAAAGCATTTGCATCAGGATTACAAAGGCTTTGGCTTATTGTGTGGAGCTGAAAGTCAGGCATAGTTTGGCTTGATTCGAGTTTGGTTTGAATGTGTGCTTTCCAGTTCAGAGGAAAGGTGTGTGTGTGTGATTTCTTTAGCCTGAGCACACTGGTTAAGACAGCAGACTGTGTCAACATTATGGAGGCTCTGGCTGCTATAATCAGCTTGTCGTGTCTTAACAGAGCTATTACAGGATTGACTGGGACCTGACCAGTAGTTATTACACCTCCAGTAATCTCTTTTACTGGACTTAGTCTGTCTAAAACCTGGTGTACTTGTTCTTGTGACCTCTGTGCTAAGAGGTAAGAGAGCACGAGTTTTTCCTGAGACATAAATGAATAATTTGCAATTGTCTGCTTACCCACCATAAAATATGATTGTCTAAATAAATAAATAAATAACATACAACAGCAATTTTTATGCTAGTTTGAGTTTGAATATCCTGCGACTCTTAAAATACACAGTATCGAGTAATATAGGCGATGCATGGCCTTCAGAACAGCTTCATCCAAACCCTGAGCTGTGCATGGTGGGATACTGGAACTCCAAGAAGGAAGTTCTCTACCTCTTTGAGAATAAAGGAATTGGAAATCAACTTCCCGTAAAGGTTCAGTGGATCTGTTGATTGGGCCCATAGAAGGAGTTTGCCTTCATCCTGCTGTTCATGAAATCATTCTTGAATTTATATTGCAGTGTGTATGGGGGTGCATGCAATACATCATGAGTAAACAGTGTTTGCATCCAACGGTGTGCTTGGTCCAATAAACATGACCTCACATTCCTTAACTTTTATGTAACCATGAAGAGCGACCATAACACTTTATGACTCCCAGTAGACGGCTCACTATAGCATTACACACTCATCTTCTTTTGGCGTTCTCTATTCCTCAGAGCTCCAGGTTTTGTGCTCCTTGCACCAAGATGTGCAACTTTGTGTACATCCTGTTGAGACAGATAAATCAAATAGGGCCTAAACTGTTGGACAGCGGTACAAGCTTGTCGGAAAACACCTGTTTGTTAAACTCCATACATAGGTTTCCGTTCAGATGGGATTCAATATAGAGGACTTCTAAGTTTGATGAAAAACAGTAAGTAATTTACGATGTAATTATCCCGAGGTCATCCATAAAAAACACAGACGCTGTTGATTCAGATGTCTGTGATACACCATATTACCTGAAGTCCCCCTTTATAACTAATCCCATCTGAATAGTGCTTATGTGGTCATTTTTGAAGCCATAGCTCTGTTGGTGTTTAGCACCTATCTTGTTAGATGTTCCTCTTGTTTTGTTTTTGTTTGGTTTTCAAAGCTGTTGAGTCATCCACCTCCGAGTCCTCATCCTAATTAGCTTGGATTAAAAATGGGCCCCCATTTCACTAGCTCATTAAAATGAAATGAGATCTATTGTAGAAGGGAAGTGAGTCTTTTTGATTGGACACTTTTTTTTTTTTTTAATGAAGTAATGTTGTGCGTTTTAAAACCCAACAACATAAAGTTGGCCGGGGGAATAAAAGTGAAAACAATAAGGTGGTAAGTTAAACATGAGCTTATCACAAGCAATAGCTGCAAAAACTTTTTTCTTCCCTTTTTTTCAAATGTGGCTTCCCTGAAAGTAGAGCAGAGCAGATGAATGGAGCGGAGAGGAGAAAAAAAAATCCAGTGAAGACATAAGTGGAGCAGCTTAGTAAAGATACAGCTTTAATAATGGAAAGAGATGGCTGGGCTACTGAAAACCAACACACACAAGTGTTCAGTAATACCTGCTGCCATAGAGGCACAGTGTGTTTGCAAAACTATTTTTCATCAAGGAAAGAAAGAAAGAAAAAGACGATTGCTACAATGGGTTTATTCATGGAAAGTTATTGCCACCCTGATCTAAATGTGCAGTTCATAGTGGTTTCCTGCAGTGTCTCAAATTGGAACATCAAAAGCCACAGCCTGTTTCTACCCTTAAATATGGCTGTCATATATATTGTCTTTATAGTTTTTGCAGATTGGAAATAATGTATAGCTGAACCAAGTGTAAAGAAGACCGATTACTTTCATCTAGGCTCGAGGAGTATGTATGTGTGTGTAATACATTACAGTAATTGGACAGGCAAAGAACTACAGCAAGTACGACCTCTTGCACAGTGTGCGAACCGCCATTTGTCTTTTGCACTGTGTGTCAGTATTATATACTTGCAGCTTGTGATCACATATCTCGGCGTAAACTTAAAAAAGGTTGTGTCCTTCTTTAAAAGCTAAAAACTAGAGAACCGAGGCTCTGTTATGTAATCAAGCGTTGCGTTCCAGAGCTACTCCAGTGACAGTGAATAAGAGACCAACTTCGTGGACACCATGCTGGAGTTATTTTCCGGGGATACGAGCACATTTTCTGGTCCATAACTGTTAGCACTGCTATGATCTAAAGCTCCTTTGGGTGTAAAAGCTCAAGCAAACATTTTATGAGTCCATCAATTCAGCCTCCCGTACATTGTCAATGGAGCAGAAAAAGTGGCATTTGATGATAAAGCAGATTAAGGGGTTTGGGTCCTTGGTTTTCTAGCTTTGGAAGAGACTTATTCATGATGTCAAGTATTGATTGAACTGTCCAAGATTATAGCAGGGCAGAGGATGGGAAAGCTGCTCCATCAAAGCATTTGAAAAGCAGGAATACATGGCTTGTTTCTCTGGCAGCAAGGGTAAATGTGGATAGGTAACTTAGGAGTCAGCCTTAGTTTGACACCGATTACACCTTTCAGCTGTTTCTTAATTTCTGAAATCCATTTGCTCTATTTTAACAGGATGGGACACCAAGACATCATCAACTTTGGGCTCTTGGGAAACATTCCCAGAAATGGTCATGAAGTCCACTATGGGCTGGAACTAACTTGTCGGCATTGCCTCTCATTCATTTTGACCTCATTCATTTTGGGGAGGGAAGAGTTACACCTCCTTCATTGACACCTTTTGTAAAGAGAACAACAGAAACAAGTATGGGTGTGCCAGTCTAACAAGTACTTACTATACAAATGATGATCAGGACATGCAAGACCACTCTGCAGAGGCACGCATACTACATGGTATATTATAGCTTCCTCTTACATCATGGGCATGGGATATAACAAGTCCTTCCACTTTTAATACTTTAGGTGAATTTGAATCGTCATATTGAACAGCAACATCTGATGCGACAGACTCTGATTCGACAGAAAATTCACTTCTAGCTGCTCCACATACTTAAGCAAATTTTTTATGCTGTGTCAGGAATATAATGTAAGGATGAAGTGAGAGGGGGAGATGGGTGTTGCAGGGAGAGGCTGTCTTTTATTGCGGATTTGCATTTTTTTTCTCCATTGTCCTTCATAATCAGAATTTTGTAAAGCTGCATTGTGACTCCAAGCACAGAAAAACACAGCATCAATGCTGTCAGGGTCAGAGGTTTCACTCCCTGTGTAGCACAGTGGATAAACCACTAGTACAACCAGGATTAGGGATTTGCTTCCCACTGGGGCCATGCATGTGTAAGCCTTTGTGGTACTGTTAGGCATGAAGTTATCCACTATATTTCATAGATGTATTTATATTCTAGGCTGAAGAAGAAGCTCCAAACTAAGCATCCAAAGAATGAAAAATTAACAATACTTCAGATGTAAATAAATAAATACAAAAATGCAAATGTTACCAGACATTAAACATTACCATTGGTGAGATGGCCTATACTCATTTTCTCTTGTGTGCCATTAGGGCAGATTTGGTGGGAAATCTGGTTTATTGCTTTACAGCACAAAGATTAAATGCTTCATGGCACAAAACAAGAAGTGTTTATACCTTGCAACTAATACACAAGTCTAATTATATATAAGTAAAAGAAAGTGTGCCAGAGGAGAGAAGAGGGCACAAGAAGCAAGGAGTTTATGGAACATTAGTTCTTATTTTTTTATCAAACACAAAATGCTGCACATCGCCCCTGAAAGAAATTCTCAAAAAAATAAAACAGGCAGACGCTTATTGGTAAATCGTCTTGCTGTGCCACAGTAAGTGGATCAATGAGCTCATTTGCCAGGAAGTCGAGATTGAATCTGTTAGTACAAACGTTTGATGGATAAACACCATTGTCAGCAATAGCGTGGCACTGTCAACGTGAAATTACATCCTGCTGCCTTGGAGGAATACACCTCAGAGCGAGGGGAGGTGAGGGGAGGGGAGGGGGCGAGGCGGCGGCTTGGGAAGTGCGACTCCGACAAGGCAATTAAACGCACCTTGGGCTTGATGGGTTTCTAATTGGAGGCTGATCACATCGGAGGTGCGCTGGATTATAGTGGCGGTAATGAATGGGAGAGACAGAGCATGACAGATTAGTGCTGTTACGCCTCTCCCTGAATGAACTGTGGGGGAGAGTGTGTATGAACAGCAGTCTGTGTGTCTGTAAGTGTATTACACTGTGTGTGTGTGTGAGTGTGTGTGTGTGTGAGAGAGAACAGTGGTGTGATGCTGCTCTGACATGTGGAAAACAGCAGGCAGGGAGTGGAGACAAGGAGGAGAGAGACTGCAAAAAAGAACAAAAGGGAACGAGGAGGGCGAAGGGGGAGAAAGAGCATGTGGTCTCAGCAAAGAAAGTAGAAGAGAAGCGATCAGAGAGTATCGTGCAGAGGACATTATTAGAGATATGATGGGAACAACAAAAAGCCGAAACAGAAAGCTTCTAATGGAAATGAACTGAAATAATAGTTGAAAAAAGAAAAGACAGAAAACCTTAAAAGCCGTGTAAAAGAAAAAAGGAAATAAGATTGCAAGCATATGTGCAGGTGATTTATTATCATTTGTGCTCAGTTGTGTTTACACAAACCTAGCTGACTTTGTATAGCTAACCATGACCATGGCTGACCTCACTTCAACACGTTGGTTCGAAGTCTTGAGAGAAATTTTCTGCCACTGAAATCTTTTTGTTTTTTTCCCATATGAATGTAAAATGAGTTAACCATCCAGCCACAAAGGTACTAGAAGTACTTATTCTCTCAGTTTTTAATTAGTTGCTAATGCTAGTGGCCGATTAGCATTTTTCATGCTAATGCATTAGCATGCACACAGGATAGTACTATCTAGAGAAAAACCTTGTGTCCCAAAAGCATATAGATACGAATACTTTACTTAAGCATTAATAGTATTCTGTTTTGGCAATCAGTATGATATAAAGTCAATGTACTGCACTGTGTTTACTATCTGTAAATGATGCAATGCATACATTATTCTGCCATCTGCCATCCTCAAATTTGAAAAACAGCTAGCATAAAATGTGTCTCAATAGATTTTTCAGTTTGTTTGTTTTTCTCAAACTATCCTTTTCCCCCGAGACAGCAGAGACATTTCATTCGATGAGAGTTGATCCGTTTAGGCTATTATAAATTTTCAAGCCAGTAACTGCTCACTCAAAATACAATTTCAGTATGCACGCATGTATTTTTAAGTATACTACATTTTCAGAATTATACAGTGTACATAAATACTCGAAACTTGACTTCTAATGCAGAATGACTGTGCTGCTTTTGGGACAGGGCTACAGAGATGATTTGGTCCTCCTATTGTGGAAGGGGATCAATATTCTTGCGCTTGTCATATGATTATATTGTGAGGAAAGTTTATCTCTGTTTCTAATTAGCTTTTAATCTGTTTGTAATGCATCACAACACACTTCAAGCAAAGCATCACTGAAATGAGATTGAAATGAGTGAAGACAACAAAGGATCTAAAAAGGGGGAGGGGGGGGGAGGAGGGGTGAGATGGGCGATAGACGCAACAGAAGTATTTGGAGAGAGAGAGAGAGAGAGAGAGAGAGAGAGAGAGAGAAATGGAAGTCAATGCCACCTGTTTTGATCAAGCAGTAGGAAGGGCAGCAAGGGAGCAGAGAGGAAGGGAGAGGGGTGAGGGGATGAACGACGTGAGAAAACAGAGGGAGAGAAACCAGAAAGAGAGAGAGAGGAATGTGAAAGGAAAAAAAAACAGGAAGAAAGAACAGGCGAGGAACTTTTAATGGCCCTGCTGTTGTCTTTGTCAGCACACTGTGACAGCCAGAATCAATTATTAACCAGGACCACAGCCTTTAGAGCAGGAGAGAGGAGGAGGAGGAAGAGGAGAAAGTGTGGCAGGGAGGCGAAGAGAGCAAAAGGAGATCAGGGGAGGGGAGAAGTGACGAAATGGAGGAAGAGGAAAGGAGGGGAGCTGGGGAGAATGAGGGGAGATGAGGAGAAGGTAGGGCATGGAGGGAGGGAGGGGATGTACGGGGAGGAGGATAAATACAG
>OMLF01001426.1:15926-28983 GCA_900302615.1 Holocentrus rufus | reverse complement strand
CAGGAAGAGATGTGGGGGATGGAGGAGAGAAGGGGGGAGGGAAGGAAGGACAGAGCAGGAGGAGGGAGAAACGAGAGGGGGAAAAAAACCCAAGCTAACGAGAGAAGGGAGGAGGCGAGAACAAGAGGATGAGCAAGACGTTTTGTTGCAGCGTTTTACAAAGGAGCAAAAATAATAGCGACAGAGAGATGAGAAGAATGGAGCAAATGAGATGCAAGAGGCTCTTCGAGCTCGCTGCTTTCATGTTCACTCCTTCAGGTCATACTGTGTGTGTGTGTGTGTGTGTCTGTGCATGTGTGTGTATGTCCGTATGTTCATTAATGTCGTATATGGAGTCAAATAAGAACTCATGCCTTTGGTCGTGTTGGTACAGAGTTGATGAGTGAGTTAAGTTGATGTTGAGCAGTAACAAGAAGGCTCCAAACCCACTATGTCTGTTGTAGCAGCCTTTTTCAAAGACTGGATCAGGTCCCAAAGGTGGGTCAAGGAGTAGACTAAAATGGATAACCCATATTCAGGAGAAATTTGTATTTAGCCACTGGCTAAGTTGGCTAAGTAAATCAATACATGTGAGCAATCCATACTCATTCCCATACTTTCTCAGCTTCATGTGTTTATATGACCCCACAATTGTTTTTATTTTTTATTATGTCAGTTTAATATTGTATTTTCATATTCAGTTTTGTGTCTCAGTCTTACTGTATGATGTATCCTATTATCATTTTGCTGCTGCAACCATTTAGCGGAGTATAACTCAGCTATGTCCTACTGTTGCTATGCTATATATAATGCAAACACTTTATAAATTCACAGATTTTTGGATAATACATTTTAGCTGGTGGATCCTTGCCTAGTAGGTAATAAGCAAGTAAGCTAGCTGACCTCTCTGCTCAGTTCAAGCAGTAGCCTTGTTGTTTCCAAGATTGCTAGGTAATTGGAAAACTGTTTGGTCTGTCTTAGGTGCTATGAGATGATGGTATAACTAATAATAAATACATTTTTCACAGACCTTTGAGAAGCTGAGGGATCAGAATTTGCAAGCATTGTGGTGGAAGGACTTGACCTATTACCTATTTTATGCATATTGTCAAGGGGCCAATAGCTTCAAGTGTTTGTGTTTTCCATGGACATTCATTTAGTTTCCCCCACATGCATCAGTAAAATTTCATCTTATCTTAAAGGAATACTATGTAATTTTATGATGCTTGAGCACCATCTAGTGGTTATTTCCATGCACATCTGTATACAGACTCAAGAGTTTGGGAGTTATAAGCTAAGTGGTATTAAATTTATCATAGAGGAAATCTATTTTACACCCCAACACAATTTAACACATAAGGTTAAGAATATCTAAAGGACCTGCAAGAAGAATCAGGTCAAGCAGTAGCCATAGGATGCGAGGCAAATATGCTACAGCAAGTCATAATGCTCTGGTATCAGCAGCAGCAAGTAGGGCAAGCTAAGGGCCCTGTTATACTTTGCGTGTGCGCGACGGTCCGCTAGGGTCTGCGTGACGTAAATTTCGTCACCGACTGATGTCAGCAGGTGTCCGCGTGGACAGCTAGCGGACGTCCGCTGTGCAGCCAGATTTTTGTGACCGCACAGATTGTACGCTCCGGTACGCTCGCCACTGCACATGCTCCAGGAGGTCCGCCTGTACTCTGAGGAATAGAGACAATCCAATGTGTGCAAATTTGTGGAGAGAAATCGCCCAGGCAGTGGGCAGAGACGTGGAGGCGTGCAGGTAAAAGTGAAAGTATCTGCGAGGCAGACTGAAAGCCACTCAAACTTCATTAAACACTCAGTAGAAACGGGATCCCTTAATTTAACTCAACCCTTAAAAATTAAGGTGTTCTGTGCGTGGATGAAAGGAAAACTAAGGACACATTAAGGGCTTTGTGTTTCATTGTGGTAATGGGACTCTCTTCTGGTGAAGCGCAGCCCCTCGCGACAGCGTCCGCTGTCTGCGAGCTCGTCCGCAGCTGTCTGTGTGTGCACCCGTTTTGAAGTATATCAAAGCCTTAACAGTTTGGCTAATGATAGATATCCACAGCAATATTAGCTGTATAAAATATTACCTGCTTGTTTTTTTTGCATAACCAAACAACAAATGTAAAAACCGATCATTATGGAGTTACTTTTGTGTACTAAAATGCAATGAAAATTTAGGATCACAAACCAGAATCCAAAAATTGCAACCCAGAACTATGAACACTGACAAAAGATGTTCCTTAGATCCTCCATGTAACACATAAAGGTTGTATTTTTTATATACTGTATATATTTTTGGGGGGTTGTTTGCTTTCTTTTACTCCAACTCAGCAGCCATCCTAAAACAAGTGTATTTACTAGAATTGATGAACTTGTGAACCCCCACTACTGTTTTACGGTCATTTGCTAAGTAAATTATGACATATTGTACCTTTTAAATCCTGTTGAACAGTCAGGCAGTGGCCTGAAAACATTTCATTTTGTTGGGTAAGCTGACTTCTAGTCAAACATGCATTATATCCATTTTTTTCATAATCACCTTATCCTCATATAACTTGTATCAGCTTGATATTACAGACTATGATTCAGACTAAGAATTTAGGTCACAGGATCTATGTCACGCTAAAAAAAAAAAAACCCAAAAAACTTAGTTCTGCAAGTAAAAAGGTGTGAAAACTTGAAGGAATGAGCATTTACTCCCCACTACATCTCTGATTAGCCTCCACGAGTAGAGTAGGACACTGGATGGAGTCAGCCTTTTAATTCTGTAAAGGTTTGATCTGAGCATCAAGGCAGCATTGCTCATTAGCGTAACTTGGTTATTAATTCATTATTCACTTTCTTACAGACGGTGAAGACGTTAGTGATCACTCACTAAAAGGAATAGCAAACACAGGCAGTGGTTCAACTGTTAATTATTAATTTCTTTGATTACTTATTTATTCAGACTATTCATTTAGCATTCAATTAACAAGGCAGGTCAGTTAATTAGGGAACAAATTTCTTATTTACAATGACAGCCTGACAACGGCACTCGAAAGCAAAAAAAAGAGACCTTTTGAGATTGGGAGCGAGAGGGAGGCAGGGAGGGAGGAAGGTTGACATGAAAAACGAAGAAGCGGAGTTATTTTAACTGACTTTAAAGGTCACCGCCGGGAGATCATTAGACATCGCAACAGTTGCATAGCATGTCAGAGCAAAGCACAAATCAGACAAACACAGCTTGTTGATCACAGCTTGTAGATGTGTGGGAAAACATCTGCGGTACCATCCTTGAGAGCAGAGACACGCTTGAAGGCTTACATATATATATATATATTTATATTTCTAATCTGTGAACAAGGATACATGTGAGCACACCTGGATGTCTGCAGACGAGCAACAAATTATCTGTAGGATATACTGAAATTAGAAACAGGTTAGCTTTGGTTGGTTGGGTTTGCTGTGTAAAACTGCAGCCTGCTGCAGCTGAAGATGATATCTATGGTCCTTCCACTTGTGGTTGTGTTGAAATCCTTCAGCTATTGCTTAGTGGAAGCATCTTTTTATAACAGCAGCCTGTTATCTGTCTGCTAGGATACGATTCTACCAGCATAGCATTCAGCATTCATTGGATTCAATAATTTTCTCCCATTCTTTTTTGTTCAAGCGCAGGTGTTTAAATGAATAGTCCAAGGTTTGGGGCAAAATATCCTTTTTCCAACTGACCCCAACTGAGACAAGATGTTCGATCCCATTTTCACCTCTGTACATCCACTGGTTTGGTTTTTATGGGTAGCATTTTGTGTTAGCTTAGCATAAAGACTTGAATTCTACAGGAGCCATTAGCCTAGCTTAAAAAAATCCAAGATGTGTATTTCAAATACACATGATACATTGTGTAAATAAGAGTTTCTGTAAGGTTGTTTTTTTCCATTTTGCCAGAGCTAGCTTAGCATAAAGACTTCAAGTCTTCTTGCTAAGCTAACGCTACCAAACCAGTGGATGTATAGCGGTGAAAATGGTATCGAACATCTTGTGTCAGTCTGGGTAAATCGAAAAAGGGCATTTTGCCCAAAATGCTCGAGGTCTCCTTTAAAACATTTCTTTATTTTTGGGCTTAATATTTAAAGCAGTATAATCTGTTATCTGGAACATATATTTTAGTCATGTATATTGTGCTCCTGTGTTATGGTGATTTATATTTTACACCAGTTACCATTTCCATCACTGCTGCAAACAATATTCCCCATCTCTATCCGCCCCTGAACTGAAGTTAAGCAGTCTAATTAAGCGTGATACATCATGTGATGATAATGACTGCTAAGCAGAACGCTCATTAAGGAGCAATGGTAGGACCAGCGTGGCCTATACAACTCCAAAACTATGCCTAGGAGCAAATGGGGCATTTCAAGCTGCAGGCAGGGCTGTGCTTTTATCAAGGCTGTACTGGATAAAGTCATAAAAGAATGTCTTTGTATTGTCCATAAAGAGATTTGAATATCCACAAATCAGCAGTGTTTAATTTGACAAAGCTGACAAAACACCAGGAAATGTGCAATTTGTTCTATCCAGCGACACCCCCTCATCCCACACACGCGCGTGCGTACACACACACACACACACACACACACACACACACACACACATGCACGCACGCACGCGCACACACACACACACGCGCACACACACACAAATTCATACATCTGAGCTTAGAATTGCAAAATTGTATATATTTGTAATATCAAATTGAATATCTCTGAGCTGTTGGGTTATTTTTACTTGAATGGTTTGACCGACCACTGACCTTGTGTTTTAGGGACTGTAGGAACTGCTGGACAATGTAATAACTTGTCCGAAGGTAATCCAGTGTCACTCTAAAAGGCTCAAAAATGTAATAAAACCTGTTTATGTAATGAGCTTAATCTTAGAGTTCATAATGGCTGTAATATATTTTAACTGAAGATTTGATTATAGTACTGACTAATAATGCACTAATTTATTAATAGTATTACATTATGCAATTATTTATTATGTTAATGGCTTCATTACATTTTCATACTATTTTATGGGCTTTATTTAAACACGCAAAACATTTAGGGCTAGCCTTCATTTAGAACAGTAACAGTATAAAATGACTTAAAAAATTCAAATAATGAAAGATAAATAAAAATACATCAGTTAAAACTTCAGTTAAAGCAGTTATTACGTTACCAGTTGCTACATCAGGTTTCATACTGATTCAGTGTCTCATTCAGAGCAGCTGTAGGAATTATTGAATTTTTTTAATGTTAAACAACAAAGCAAAGCATACTGAGAACATTTGTAGCCTCTTTTTGTGAGTCAAGTGGTTAAGTGGTAGGCTAATAACAACTTGGAGGCTTCATATTGATGCACACACTCAATGTCTGCTATTCAGAGCAGTGTCACAGCTCAGATCTGAATCGGTACACAGACCAATATGCCTGCAGTGTTTGTTTGCAGTCTTGTTATTATGCCAAATCGCTGCTGTTTGACTATCTGGGATGAAACTGAAATTCACAGGAAGGATATGGAGGCACTGAGCTTTCACCTCAAACAGACATTCACTGAATCAATCAACCCAGACGACACAGACCTTTATTAAACTATCTGATAGTTCCATCCATGGGTTAATCGTTGCTGTGTGGCCCAGCTTTGTTCAAACCCACAGAACTTTATTTTAAACTCTAGAGAACATCCCAAGGTTTCCAGAGATCCCAAATCTGTCCTGCTGAATTCCATTGAAATGTGTTTAAAATGATGCACAAAACATTTAGATATTATCTATTTGATGTAACGCTGCAGCCATAAACAATGGCATCTTGGCTTTGAATATTTCACTCAATATAAGTGTAATATAACTTCAGTGAACTGATGCAATCAGCTGATGCACAATACAGATGTGACATTGTCGTACAACATGGGAAAAAAAGTTTCTAACTTTCTACTTAAGAGGAAATTTGAGGTAAAATGAGTCATCGTGATGTTTCTTCTGATGTGATATTTCAGTTTGAGATGACTTGTTCTGCACTTGTGATATTTACCATTTATGCTTTCCGGGACTTAGCACCTCTGTGCTTTCTCTATTTATTTGCTGCAGTGCATGCTAATGCTGTATTACACTGCATATATTGAGTGGATGGCATGAGCCGGCTTTGCATCAGAAGCACCAAAGCGCACCGAAACTGTGAACACACACAGATGAAACCGCCGCCAGTCTGCTCTTCACGTTCCGCTACGTTGATCGAAGGCCTTATTTCCTAAAAAGCCAGTGCATTCAATAAACCTATAGCCCTTATTCTTTTCTGTATTATTTTTTGAAATTGAATTCAATGGCTTTCTTTGAGTTGAGAATGGAGCTAATAAAAGCTTTAGTTCATCCCTATTGATTCACTGTGTGCTGTCCATTCAGCACATTCATCAGCTATTGATGAAGATGTTTGATGCATGGCTGATGATCTTTCCGACACTTTTCTGTCACGAGTCACTCCCTTCCACATGGTAGATGCACACACACACACACACACACACCTGGCTTCTCAATAGAATTAGACAGGTTATTTTTTTTCTCCTGCAGATCAATAAGTGCAGTAAGGAGAGCAGAAAAATCACTAATAACCTTTCTGAAGCATATTACTGTAGAATTGGTACACAAAAGAGCATTATTTTTTCATTAACCTTTATCAAGGTGCCTTCAAGTATGCTTGTACTATACTGTAGATATGTAATGTGCTGCAGCTTGTATCCCACAGCAAGCTTGACTTTCATGGCAACAATCATTTTGCAGCCTTTTTTTTTCCCCCTGTCCCATTTGGGTACGAATCTCCACATTCACACTTGTATTTAACCTGCAGGGGAATAGCTGCAGCGCTTCAGGATTCAAATTGACCAGCAGAGCAGCTGTTCTTGGCCCGGTGGGTCGATAAGTGCAGTCAAGAGAGCAGAATGGTCACATCAGCACTTGCCCAGTCTTGTAGGAACGTACTGGAGCGTTGTACTGTAGAATTGCCTCACAACAAAGCCCACAGCTTAAACAGTTAAAAGATAATTCCCACGTGATTGGAGGCTCTGCTCAGTTCCTGCATTCTCTTGCTTTTAGATAGGTTTCCAGTGCTTTTACATTTAGATTTATATCTCACATTTTGAGATATTTGCTATTTTTTCCTCATCTTACTTGTTTTTCAAAGTAAATATTTTGAAATTAACACTTTCTAAATATTACAAGGTGCTCAAACTAAAGATAAAAGCAGGATTTATAAGCTGTACTTATGTGAATTGTACCTTTAATTTCAGTTTCATTTTACATACTATAGCTGCTTTGGTTTGTCTGTTGGCTGGAATGGGTTGAGTGAAGGCAGGTCTTCAACTGCACACAACAATTTAAAGATTTGGTTTAAAGATTTCGTTTTTTGTAATTTTTTTTTTTAAAATTGGACACAATCATAATAATCCAGAAAGTTTAGCTTTAACTTGCTTTGTTTACAAGCAAGTGACAGTCTAATACGTCTCTTGTAATTTTTAAAATGTTATTATCATTATTTTGTCTTCATCCTTGATGCTAAACATTGCTGTTGTGTTTCTGCACTGCACTTCCCAGAGATCATCTGTCAATCATACAAGATGGGCGGGACTGTGACATTTTTCCATGGATTTTTTTACTGATGGAGTTTCTCTTTGTTTGTCCATCACTGCTCATACGAACCACCCAGTTACCTGGAGATGTAAAACGCATCACTTCCTTTGCAGCAGAGGATTTTTCTTGTGAAAAATCTACCAGACACGGATAACCAAGAACCTACTGGAGCATATTACCATATAATTAGTGGGGGGAAAAACAGTTTTATTCAAATTAGTTTTCATTAAGGCCTGTTAACTTGAGAAATAATTCTCCTATCACATTTCTTTATTTCACTTGTGTTAATTGCGCACTTCTTGAATTTTCATTTCCTTCAATACAACTCCCTCCCACATCATTACCAGTTTAATAATTTCATAATTTTTCATATTTGTAAAAGTCCCCTTGAATGAAAAATGCATCTGAGCAATTTTCTCTTGGTTTCACATTTCACCAGCCTGGTTAAAAAATAAATAAATGAATAAATACATTTCAAAAGTGTAAATAAACCTTTGCAGCCATCATCCTCAGGGCACAGCCACCACCATCACCACCCTCTGTGACTCTCCAAATGGCAAACACTCTGAATTTGTGTGTGTGTGTGTGTGTTTGTGTGGTTTTGTTTGAGCTGTTCCTCAGAAACCAACAGGAACACAATGGCCCGCTGACATCCACATACACTGTTTGCATTTTACATCAACGCGAATCATGCAAAGGAGCGTCAGCGCTTTGGCTGCATTCCAGCTACATCACAATACTTACAGAATACACTATGAAAAAGAATCAACATCTTAAGCCTGAGAAAATGCCAGATGCCACTTTGTGCCACGTCTCCGTACAACAGGAGGAACACGCTGCGGCCGTACGCTGCTTCAACGCTTGTTGACTCTTACGTAAACACACTACTTTGACTTTCATATGAACATTTTAAGTAAAAGTGGTTGAATTGAATATGAAGCAAGGGACCTGGCCCCGTTGCTTGTCCTGGGCGCCCTGGCACACACGCACACACACACACATGCACACACGCACACACACACACACACACACACACAGAAGAGTGGAGCGGAGGAACAAGCTGGGATGCAAAACAGAAGCGCGCATATACAATTACGAGTGGGAACGTCACTAATGTCGGAATAAAAACTTCATGTTGAGACAAAAGACAGAAACACACACACACACACACACACACACACACCCCACTCAAGCAGAATATCTTTTGGAAGCGCAAGTCACCAGACTCATATCTCAAGTCATGTGAACTCACATGGAACACAAAGTAATGCATAACTCAGGGAAAGTTCTTTGCGGGCAAACTTCTTTTCTGTGTTGTTATTGTGTGGTTGGACTTATTTGTTTGTTCATGAAGCCGTAATCCTCCATGATCTCCGTGGGCTTACTTACATTCATACATGGATAATGAAATGTTTTTTTTATTTATGCTATGGGCCTCCAATCAGTCGCAAAGCCAAAGAAAGGACACTGTTGTAAAAGGTTCGTTGCTCGTGTGTGTGTGTGTGTGTGTGTGTTATTTCTAGGGCCCACTTGCTTTCGAAAGTTGAAAACCCAGAAAAGTGGCATGAGGACAGAGAGGTTTGCGTGCTTTTTTAATATTTTAGTTTATTTGTAGAAGAGCACAGGGCATTATATGCATAAAGAGAGTTTTTTTTTTTTTTTTGAATCTTCCGCTTGAAAAAGCTGAGCACACATACACACATTAAGCAGACAAAGCCAGAGATACAGGAAAGGGGGAGTGTTATTTCAGATAGATATATTACAGAACTTATTGTTGAGGAAAAACTGAGTTTATTCACAAGACTGGATCCAAATGAGAAGATAATTCTGTTCATTCCTGTTTAGCCGAGTCACTGCAGTGTCATTTGAAAACTTTTCAGAACCGCACGATGGATGAACAAGACACAAAAATCGAAAGTCTTTTAACCCTCTGAGACAATGTGCACAACTGAACAAGAGGTTGGTAATAAATCAAATGAACAAATAAATGAATGAATGAATACATGAATGAATAAATAAATTAAAAAATAAAGAAGAATAAGAACAAGAAAAAACATTTTATTACATAAATAAATAAATAAAGAAGAATTAATTAATTAATTATGTATTTTCTTACCATTTTATTCCAAAGTCACATGTAAACAATGTAAAGAAAGAAAATAAGAACACAATGACTCTCTCTTCAATGGTACTTATAGAAAAAAACAATAACTTTCTAAAAAGCAAATCAATGCACACTAAAATGTTGCCTGTGGAAGTTGACTTGCCTGATCTAAATGGTGTGTAAAAATCATGCAGTCTATGATACAAAGCAGATGACTCTACTGTGCTCTTGCTCTTGATCTGAGAGAATACTTGTTTTTGATTGGCTGGAGGGTTTGCATTAAAACCATGTCGTGCACAATTGCCTTTATGTGAGAAATAAACGGTGATGATGTGAATTATTGTCTTCTTTCAGATGAGTCTGCTGTCCCACACATCAGGAAAATGAAATTAAATGAAATTAAATGAAAAGAAAATGTATCCTCATAGGTCATAGAGCAATTTTTACATATTTTCAAAAGATTTAAGAGAATTGACCAGCAATGCATTTAACAGTGGAAAAGGATTTGGTTTTGGGAATGTTACCATACACATCCATGCATAATATTTAAGCAATATCACATGAGGGAGTGTTAACTGTATATCAGCACAGCTGGGTTGTTTTTGGAAATGTGTCCATCTTTGCACTGTCCTGGTGCAAAGCTTGTTACAATGCATATCACGGCCATTAATGTGATTAATACATTATTACACAACACTTATAAAGTGGAGTAACGCATAATACTAAAATGAGTGCTGTTGCACTGTAAATCAGCACTCATGTCCAATAAAATCACCCGAATGGAGCTAACTATAAGTACTAGAAAGGACTTCAGGTTCTTACACTTTCATCATGAGCTTTTCTACTACCAAAAATGACAATAAAACATTTTACATATTTTAGTTTTCCATCCCTCTGTGTTTGTAATGACGGACAAGCCAAGATATGTACAAATACCATAACTTGTGGTATTAAACTATACAACAGACTGTCCATATGCATATCAGCACAAGTCTTCAGACAGCATGGTGTGTGTTCATATACATACATCCACATACTTACAGAACATGTACAATGTCTGTATCACACTGTGCCCCATAGTGCTCTCTTAGTTACTGATGCAGAAAAATTGTTTATTAGCTGTGAACTGTGGTGCACTTTGTGCACAACTGTGCTGCACACAGCGCAACGGGTTACTCACTGTCGGGAAATGTCACATGAAGTGTTGCGCGATAATATGTTGATGAAGCTATAGTGTTTTTTTTTTGTTTTTTTTTCAACTCTCATTTAATCCAAAGCACCCCACAGGATCAAGAGTGCATACATTTTCAGCATGGGTGGCTCAGGTGGGAATCAAACTGCTCACCCTGCTGGTGTCAACCGCTCCACAGCACACTGACTTGAAAACGCTAATCGAAAAAAAATAGTCCCACCTTTCTCCCATTACTTTACATGCTGTTGGTGGGCTTTGTATTAAAAGAAAAAAAATGGATTAAAGTGACGCTTCGGAGGTTCATTTTCATGAGGTGGTGATACTTTTCATAAAGTTTGAATGCACATTTTCTTCAGTATTATAAAGCAAGGATGTTTTTGTATGCAAAAGGCAGGAAATAAAATGTCTCAGCTTGTTTCTATACTATTTCTATTGCTCCTCAGATCAGCATGGGGAAGAATTGGCCAGAATGCATTCTATGCTGTTTGTGGAGACACCCTAAGAGCGCCCTGAGTGACTTAATTGAATGCAACAGCTCCAAAGCAGAGACTGACTTTATCTGTCCAGGGAAAGAGCACAGAGGCGAGAGTAGGAGGGGGGAAAAAGGGTAGGAAGAGCAGATTATTATGTTTACTAGAGCAGCACTAGTGTCCTCCAGGGCCATTTCCTCAATGTTTCTCTTACATAAAATGATAATTTATTGTTTGTTTACAACATTTATTTGTCCGGGATAAAGACTTTTTTTTTTTCCTTTTTCATTAATCCTCAGATGTCCATGCCCTCCACCTACGCAAACATGCCTCTCTCTCAAAAAAAAAAAAAAAACACACACACACAAATGGGCCCATATGCATGCGAGGAAGCACGCATATATACACGCAAACAGTGAGATCATGTATTCATTTATTCATGTGAGATGATCCCAGGACTTCTGCTCATGTGCACAAAGGGGGTTGGATAATGGATGGATGACGGACAAACAGAGATGGAAGGGATGGATTAAGGAAGGATGGATAAAAGATGGATACACAGATACAAGCTTGGATGGTAGGAGGATAAATTAATAGATTGAAATATAGTGGATCATATCACTAATATAATGACCAGAGGGGCGTTATATATTGGATTACACTAATAAGATTACATGCAATACGTGCTAATTGCAATTTGTTAAAATTACTGGGGGGAAAAAAAAGTGTTTTGAAGCTACATTACGCAATTTTTTGCACATGGGCAGCCCCAATTAGTAGCAAGAGATAAGTTTTAATATTGAAAACATCACTACCCAGAAATCACATAAAATAAAATTAGTAAACAGCACACACCATGCTCACATTGACCAACCTGGCCAAGTCAGGGATTCTTTTACATCAGTGGAGGCCAAAAGGATGAGAGAGGCAGAAGAAATGTTTTCTGCAAATAGTGGAAGTGTCCTCCCTTGAGGTACTTAGATATTTTTCTTTTTCCTTTTCCTTTCAAGCTTCAATTTAACATTTTCTGTGCAGCACAAAGATTTCCCAAACCACCTGTGCTGGTCACTGAGTGATAAATATTATAAGCACTTTATCATAAGCCCCAGTTTAGGGTTTTGTGGTCTTAGCTGAGCCACAAAACGACAGCACTGAACTACACTCTCTGTTTACAGAGTACAGCTTGATGAAAACTTATATTACACTAATGTGCTGTGATGTTTCTTGAGTTATAAGATCTTGGTCCTTATGTTTTGGTTCTATTGTCCTAGCTAGCTATTATGTTAATAGCCTGTTTGCTTACAATCATTATCTGGCTATTGTTTAGATAATTACACATCAAATTATAGTCACTATAATAAGCACTATAATAATGAATACTGACCTTTTGTAATGGGACAGTTGTACTAATCAGGTTATACTTATCAGGCTGTCTTTTTAAAATTAATAACACTGGTGTTATGTATTCATGCCGGCCTGGGGAGTGCCGTCCTTCCCCTGCTTGGTGGGGGGGGCGCTGTTCCCTTCTTGTGCCAGTCCATCTCATCTCTTCCCTTCCAGCTCTCCCCAGAGCTCATCAGGTGCAGGTTGTTGCCCTGATGGCTCTGGGGAGCCTATATAAGAAGACTGAAGACTGCTCTCTCTCTCTCTCCTCGCCCAAGGACAGC
>OMLF01001423.1:10253-25257 GCA_900302615.1 Holocentrus rufus | reverse complement strand
TCCGTCTCTCTCACCCCTCTCTCCATTTCACCACCCCCACCCCACCCCACCCCCGGTTCGTTCCTCAGCCCCATGGCTAGCTAGCATGTCAACACCTCAGCTGCAGTCAAGTCAAAGGGATGGAATGACACAGGTTGCTTTGCCGGGCTGTAAATCAGCACACATCTGGTAAATGGATGAGGGGCGGCGTATTGCTAGGCAGAATATTCACACCACATCTGCGACCTTTTGAGTTTTGTCGTCACATTTGACTGGGTATCTGTAAAATGTACTCCTTGAGGGCAGGGGAGATGCCTCGCGTTCCATTTTTTGATAGCAGAGTTTAGTTTAATTCTGTTACTTAGCTGCAAGACTACATCATGATAAAACTAATAAGCTTAAGATTCTTAATGTTGTCTAGTCAGAATTGTGATAAATCAAGTCTTAGCAACAAGTGCTGAGTGATGCGAAGTTACAGCAAAATCTGAGAATGACTCCCTGTCAGCTCCTCCAAAATGTGCTTCCAACTTTTGATTACATCACTTGTAACAATCATTTAAATACTGGCTTCCTTTATCGTTGCCCATGCCAACGCAACAAATGGCTCCCTAGCCTTTTTAAATGTGTGACTTGCACAGATGCCTAAAATGGATGGATGTCAAATTTTAGTCTCACTCACCCTGGTAGTTCTCCTAAACTAATTATCGATGTTAATTACTAATGACTAATTACCAAGGATGAGGCCATTGTTAGTTGGAAGTAAAGTTGGAAAAAAGGACATTTGTGTTTCTTTAGTCAGTCAGTACAGGCGGATGATGGGTGTCATCTTGTGTGTACATTAGCTAGTGTATTTTTAGGACTTTAGGACTTTAGGGATTTTTTAGGACAACTTGCTGAATTTATTTTTGAAGCTGCTGATGGTATGAAGCTGTTTCAGGTGATGTTATTGAGCACAACCTCAAGACTTTTATGTCTTCAAAAAAGGAAAAATGAAGGCAGCCTCCATTACTGCATAAGTGCCATTTCTAGAGAGCTGTCTGTACAGTTAGGCAATGCCAAAGAAGGAAATTCAATCTAAAATGTTTCACTGTATATTCATATTGTGATGCTTTTTTAACATAAATGACACGAAGTGAAGTTTAACCTACATTTTATGCCATCCAATTACCATGGATACATTGACAGCTCTCTGTGGAATTAGATCATGACTATCCAGTTCTTTCCATTTCATTCAGATTTTTTTTTGCAGTGGATTTCTTAAATTTTAAGCTTGTTTGGACACAGATGACTTGTGATGTAGAACATGTGCTGGAGCCCATAAACTAGTTTTTAAGTTATTAAAATGTCTGTCAAGACCTGATTTCAGAAGGGATTTTCCACAAATAGAAAGCGTGTTAGGCTACATTGCATATTATACAAGAATAAAATCTGTGAGAGGACCATTTGGATTTGAACCAGAAAAATTACTTTCATGTTGCTGGCTCCTGTAAGGAGGAATCACGTAGTGTCATGACACCAGATGCTTTGAAATATAGAAATAAAATGTGACTGTTATACCGGTGTCTGCTCAACTCACATGTCTAAACATGTATTTAGGCTGCAAAAAAATAGGCCCTTTGCTTTGGACCAACAATTTAGCTGAGTCACAACACAAGCCTGTCTGTGATGATGGTGTTTCCCCAGTTAGCTATGTTGGGATCATTCATTTCCACTCTCTTCCCCTTAGATGTTAAGCCAAGTCATTTAGCGCTTTTTAATTAGCGGCAGCCATGACACGCATCAAGTTATCCAGTTGCCATCAAAAATAACATCTTTACCTTCCAAGCTCTTAATCGTTGGGAATTTGGGATGTGATATTAAAAGCAAGAGAGGTGTGTGCAAGTTCATAAGCTTGTGTGCCTGCCATTGCTGTCAAGGCAGAGTATTTAATGTCTGTGAGACAAATTGGGAGAGGCTCCTGCCTGCTTTTGACAATAGAGCTGACAAGCAAGGGACCGGGCTTTTTACATTGCAGACACCAAGGAAAAACAGAGCTCGGAGCAGCTGGATTGTTCACCCACAATAGCCAGCCACAGCCCTGTGAGGCAGCTTGCCATTCTTGTCATGTTATTCTCCTTTAGTGTCCCCGGGCCTCTCCGCAGCCGCTAGCCTGCTTTTTAATTGGTTCCTCTGCCTGCCGGTCAGCTTACCTGTCTGGAATTGTTATCTCCCTAGCTTGTCCTGGAATTGCTGTGGACGTATGAAAAGGCTTTAGAAAAGTGTCACACCAAGAAAGGCACTCATCCATTGAGGAGGGAAAAAAAAAGCTTGAGTGGAAATGCTACTAATGGAAAAGATAAGAAATGGTAGCGCAGTGCCTACCCTAATTAAAATGTACGTCAGTCCATATATCTGTTGACTAAATTAGGTTTTGGAGGCCAGTGCGGCTGGAGCTAGCAGACGGTTAAACGTCTGCTTGCAGCTTTCCAGCCATAGAGCGGATTAGAGTGCTCCCATATCTCCACAGCTGAGATGCAAAAGAGATTAGGTTGATAGTTGGTGAGGAGGGGAGGATTGGCAGCATGGCCTGCCCTTATCTGCAGGCCTGACAGAGTGAGACACTGCCGTTCACACTGCGGTTGATTTATTGTATCTTGCAAATGATGTACTCACTTCTGAGGCTGCCAGCGCCTGCCTTATGGATCATTTGTTGAGATGAGTTTAGGAGTTACCTTATGCAGGCACATGATGCCAAAAATGTGTAATGGAAAATTGTTTTCTATTTTTTTTTTTTTTTATGAACCGATTGCTTGTTACTTGGTAAATCTAGATGCTCAGTTCATTCTTTTGTTTGTTTGTTTGTTTTCATTTTATCATAATTTTTTTTTCCAATCTTCAAAATTTGTTCTTTGTAGAATCCTTTTCTGTCTTAGGGACATACAAAAACATGGACTGTCATTGTCACAATTTTGATTTGCCTGTATTGATCTTTTACCCCTTACCTTATTTTATTTTACTTTTACCTTTTACCTACTGATCAGTTTAGCCTGGCGTTGGCAGTACCAGTATCAGTCCTAGTATCGGCATCGTGTGTCCTTGCTCATTGATGGTAGGCTCTAGAATAACTTTTGCATCTTTCTCTTCAATTCAGTTGCCATTCCTTTTTATGTAGCACTAGCATGAACAGCGTTAGCTCAGTTATGTTTCATCGCTCATCCTGATTAGCATTTAACCTCTTCAACTGTGCCACGCCCATGCGTGGATTTGCCATTGCTGTGTGGCCGTGCTTTGCTGAAATCCACAGAACTTTATTTCAACGTCTAGTGACGATCCAGAAGTTTCCAAAGATGCCAAATATGTCCTGCTGAATGATGAATAAAGTGATTCATAAGACAGAAAACATTCTGTCTGATGTAATGCTACAGCCATGAAACAGTGGCATCTTGGGTTTGAATATTTCATTCAGTATAAACATGATGTTGCTTCAATGAAGCAATGCAGTCAGCAGATACAGAATAGGTATGTGACATTGTTGTACACTGTGGAAGAAAAATGTTTTTGGAGTTTTTGAACTTTGGAGTTACTTAAAGGGAAATTGAAGGGGAAATCAAAGAGAAAATCAGAGTTCAAAGTTAAAACAGCACAATGGATGTGGACCCGAGTCAATATACAGCTATAGATGCACCCAATGGTCATTTTCCTCAAACTGTTCATTTAAGATGCAGATGGGGGCATTCCTGCTTTATTGGATAGGGACAGTGGAGAGAGACAGGAAGGACGGCAGAGAGAGGGAATGGAGCCAGGGTCGGGGTGCCCAGCTGGATTTTTCCCCCCCTCATCCACATTGAGGTTTTAACTGCAGGTGTAAATGAGGTCCTTGCATACCAGGTAAGGAGTGTAACCAGAACACATTATCTGTCATACTCTGCCATGGAGAGAGCATATGGGACTTGATTCAAGCTGCTCTGCTATGTCATTAATGCTTGGCAGCTGGTATCTCCGCTGCCAGCATGACCTGAGTGAATTGTTGGACGAGGCCCCAACCTCTCAGCTCTCAACCTCTGTAATCTTCCCTGGAAACTCGCATGCAGCTCCAGCAGGATGGAGAGAAGGAAGTGCTGCTGTCTCATGAACGCCTTGTCATTTTACAGTTTTTGTTTTGTTGAAGTGTTTCTTTGCAGTTCTAGTATGTTTCATTTCCTGTCGGCTTTTCAAATTAATTTAAACCCTTTATAGATAACACAATGCACATGTCATTTTTAAATACTAAAATACTAAGTCATGCTTTTTGGATATATATCTTTTGTTAAACATCGTTGAAGAAAGGCTCGGTGCCCTGTTTGACCTCAGTGAGCGAGAGAGAGAGAGAGAGAGAGAGAGCATGTGGGGGCACGGTGTCATTTTAGCCCCGTCTGCTGCATGCCAGCCATGCCCATAGTGACGGTGACATTTTAGCCCCCTGTCCCCCTCTCTGCTTCTGTCTGCTCCTCAGCTCTCTTGTTTTCTATGAAGGCTTGCTCTGTTCAGCTCCTGTGTTTGCTGAAGAGAAAGGATCTTTCTGTTGCACCCTTTCTCTTGAGCTCATGAAGCTGTAGACAAGCATTTTAAGGGAATTCTTCTGGGCAATATTGCCTCTGTCAGGGATCAGTGGAGGAAAAAATGCATGTGGATAAAATAATGAGGTACAACTAAGCAACTTATGGTGATAATCTTGGGCATTATTGCTAGAAAAATTGTCTGTCACCTCAAAATGTTGCCTGCATATGCTGGGAACAGGTTTGCTTGCCAACATTACCGAGCATTTCATCAGGTAGCGGCTCATGGGTTCATGATCAGTAAAATTAGATTTTCGCCGTAATTTTCATTTCATCTCAGATTTTTTCCCTCACAATTTTATTCAGAGCAGATGTTGGCCCGGGATATGCTAACGTCGCTCACCTGTTATGGCGGTTGCTCAGAGGATAGTAATGTGGGGCAGGGTTGCCATCCTTTCATTTATTGCTACAGAGGAGAGGAACGTCGTAAATGCAGTTACCTCAGAGAGGCGAGCAGAATGCAAACTTCAGAGAGCAATCATCTGAAATTGGTGTGAGAGTTTTGTTTTAAGGCTATGAAGCACAGCTCAGATAATGCCTTGATTTTTGCAATTAAGTTTTCTTTTTACACAGTGCCCAGCAGACTTAGCCTCCCCGGCATCTTATTGCACTAAATGCTGAGCTTCTACTGTTCAGCCTTTCCCCGCCTTATGGTATGAAAGTGGGGTATCCAGCACACAAAATGGATAAAGCATTTTGCATGTGAAAATCATATGAATCCTTAAATCGAGCAGTGTTCCTCTAGAAACCCCGGCTCTGTGCAGCCCTGCACCTTGTTTCTTGGCCTACGCTGATGCTCTGACTGTGGACTTGAGACCGAGCCAGCAAATCTTGAGAGATGGGAGTTTTTTTCAGCTTTTATATACCTGTCAGAGAGCTTAACAGCTGAATGAAACTCGGCCACTTCAGTTCGTCTCACCTCAGTGTGCGTCAGTCAGTCAAAGAGCGCTTGGAACCACATGCAAAAGCCTCATGTTTGAAACACACTCGTGACACACATCTGTTCCAGCAGGACAGAGCCGGAAAGAGAGACCCCCACTCATATAATCTGTATTTTACACATGTGAGTACATACAGAGGGCAAGGCACCAAATGTAAACCACCGCTTGCAAGCACATGGCTTGTGTTCTGCTGCTGGTCACCACTTGGGTGGATGTGTTTGATTCCATTCATGGCATGGGGAAAGGGCAGTGGAACAGGGACGGGGGTCTGTGTAATTGCATTAGTAGCCATGCCCCTCCCTTCCTTGCTGGGACGGCAGGACTAATCATTGAGAATTTCTATCCTCCCAAGAGTGGGTCAAATGGCTGCCTTGTATAGAAGAGAGACGAGAGGGGGCTCTGTCTGGTGTGTGTGTGTGTATGCGTGCGACCATGTAAGCCTGTCTGTGTGTGTGTCCATGCCTATTTCTGTGTGTAAATGTGTCTGTGCGGTGTTTGCTTTCCACAGATCGCCCATACCAAGTCAAGATTAAATGGTGTGTCTGGACACAGGGCTCCTGACCCCTTCACCTCTGGTGGGGTGGCCATGTAACAACTCTGTGTGTATGTGTGTGTGTGTGTGTGTGTATTTGTGAGTGTGTGTATGTGCATGTGAGGCAAAGCAACAGCTGCTCTGCAGATGTCCTGAGCTCTCAAAAAAAAAAAAAAAAAAAAAGAACCAGTGAAAGAGGAGCCCACCATGAAGAGAAAGAGATGAGATGAAAGTAACTTAATATATTAAGCTCAGGGGGTTTTAGTTTTTGTATTTGTTGTGTTTTCTTTCAGCCAGCCTCCAACAGAGTATATTTAGTTTTACCCTGGCCTCGGGCTTTTTAAATCTTGCTATTTTGGATCCCAATCTGTAGTTTTTAGAAACACTAGGTCTTTATTCATGTTGGGGCTCTGTAATCGGCCTTTTGTCACTGCTGGTGGGGTAATTTACAAGAGGAGGTGCCACCAGGCGGGGCAGGGTTAACTTTCAGGGAAGCAGTCATCGTGCATGATTGTGCATGTTTGCTTATGTATGTGCACGTTCCATGATGTGATGTGTACTCCTTTAGATTCATCATCCAAATTGATTTGAGAGCCACAACGTGTCATGTAATTGAGCACACGGAGGAGCAGGGTCCGAAGCTGCTTCACATGAGCGCAGTGTGTCCTGTCGCTGTTTTAATGAGACGTGTGACCTTGTTTTTGTCTCTTGATGAATGGCATTGATGGGAACGGTGCATCCCCTCCTCAGCTGTCCGCACCGCTCCAGATAAAATAGATCTCTGTCTTGAAGCTTTGTGAGCACTGTCATCAATCATGTTATCAGATGGCGGTGAAAAGCGATAAAAGATTTCACGTTTCCTTTTGCCATAACTGTCACGAGGTATTGATTAACAGACATCCCGCTCTCTGATTTTGATCGTGATTTCTCCTCCATCTGTTTACTGAGGCATTTTTGCGTGAGGTAGAACCTCCTGGTTCTTGATTCAGGATGTGATTTTCTGTGAGACTGTGTTTTCATTCGTCTCTGTTGCCGTACACACACTCAAAAAACACAGCAAGAGCAGATGGTTGGTGTCCATGGAGAGCGAGGCCGTGCTGCTCTCAGTAGTGGGGCACTGCTGGACTCTGCTAGCAGACGTCGTGTAGCTAACTTCCTTCTCCTGGATATCTGTGACATGAGTGAAATTCAGGTCAATGCTTGTCCTGAAAGATCACAGCATCAGTTCTCTGTGTCGGCCATCAGCTCTGTATTGGAGCTCTGTGTTTGGTTTTTACCTATCTGTCAGGTAGCTTGCATCTTAAAGTGTGACCGTAATTTCAGTTTCATTTCTGATCTTCCTGGCCCAACAGTTTGGAAAATGCAATTCTTTGGGCGTGGGGAGCAGCAGGGGAGGAGGGTGGAGAAGCCAGGATTGAATCAATCTGATGATGAGTCTGAAACAGCCAATGATGTTCCCCTACTTTGATTTTTAATCCTGGAAAAAAAAAAGATGCTTGTAGATGTCGGACATGTAAAATGACAGTTCCATATACATTATGCATGTGGAGGTAACTCCTAGTATTACTGTCTTCTGTCTCAAACAGCACCCATATATCGGCTAACACCTCTAAACCATGCTTTAGTATTTTTAATCCTTTGAATTAGCACTGCTGTATGGGTGCCAGAATTAGCAGTTAAGTCTCGTTCCTATCTGTATTTTTGTATAGGAATGATTTTCTAGAGGCTAATGAGCTTCGATATTATGAGTGCAGTTTGAGACAGGTGGCTCCCAATGAAAGCCGGGTGGGTAATGAGTCCACAACCACACACGGAGCACCCCACCCCCCACCCCCCTGCATTTATTAAGCCCATATCCCATAGACCCATTTAGCTAATTGCATATCTGGGGCCGCCGCTTATCCATGAGAGAGTGGCGGAAGACACCAGACAATTAGTGGGCCTCAGTCAGTTCATGCTGCAAGGCTCAGCTCTGATGTTTGCCATGATTTAGAACCTTTATTCCCCCGCTGCGAAGGACAAGAAAGCATTAGCATTACCCCGAGTTTGTTTTGCAGTAGTCCTTCCTCCTCAAATTTCGCCCCGTTTCCTGGAATCTGTGAGCAGAGGCTGGCTCAGGTTATTTTTCGGTTCTCTCTGAGGTTTTTGAAGAGGTGTCGATGAAACAGAAAGGGTCACTCCGTCTCTCCCTTTTGGGGATGCTTAGGCTGCAGTGTTAGGTTTTATCGATGCACCGCTTTGAAGCTGATGGACGAGAAGTTTGCTGATTCTGGGGAAATTAAATGATTGAATCGTCCTTGACAGTGTAATACCCCAAGGATATAATCAGAGGAACAATTCCGTATGTCCCTATTAGAGCGACTGCACCAAGTCCATTGCTGTACTATTGCATTCTTAATTTTGAAATGTGTGACTAGATCCATATTTTAAATATACTAAATATATTTGAGACAGGAATGTTGTACCTGTATTTATAAGGTTTTGTGGCTTAGGTTGAGATGCAAAATTTCACTCAGCGCATCATTTGAATAACGGTAGTTCAGTTTGGAATGAGATTTCATCACAGCGAGTATGAAGTGATTGGATTTATGATGTCCAAATCAGGGGCAGTGGTCTCTTAAAGGACCATATGGGTCCTATTTTGACTTCTTGTCAACAGACGTCATCATCATCCATCTGTCACAAATATCTGTTGCACAAGTATGAAGACTCATCCCAGTTCACTCCCATTCATGTCAAAAATATGACTACTACTCCATTACCAAAAATTTCTGCACGGGATCTGTATTTTTTTTTTCAAGCATAACCCAAGTATAGTGGAGGTCAGTCATTGGCTGAAAGTTGTACTACAGAACGAGGAAACAAGATCCTTACATGTAAACAAGAAAAAAAGGGAGCCCTTGCCCTCCAGCTAAGAGACTAGATCTTGCTAGCCCACTTTCACCTCACCAGAGCACTTGGGGGTTTACAAAAGGAACCAAAAACCTCTTTTAGCTTTCAGCGTGGAGCACGTTTGGTATTAATGTGCAAGTGATTCAAATAGGAGTGAAACAGTTAATTTTCGCCAACGTATGGACCAGGAGTGAACTGGTGTAAGTTAGCCTTGACCTGTAAGCTGCCAGTAGCATATTCTATACAACCTTATGCAACTGATGTTTGTGACAGATACAATCAGAACTAGTGTGGTCCTTTTTAAGGTTAAAGAAGCAGGTTTCTGCCCAGAAGCACCCTACCTTTAGCTTTGAGGTGCCCTTCAACAAGACACTTGGCCCCCACCTCCCAACTCCCTTTTGTTTTAGTGGAGTTGCTCAGCGGCAACAAAATAAATATTACCGGTCAGCCCTGAGCTTAAAGTGTGTGCAATATGAAGCAAAGGGTGCTGCTGAAAAAGAGCATGCAGCAGACCCCCCCCTCCACCCCTCCTCGGATAATGAAAGGTTAAGAAAAATCATTTTATAATCCAGCCGTGTTGAGTGTGAACAAGGGTGGGGATGTGAGAAGTCATAGCGGGCGACTTTATTAAAGCTTCATTTTTGGGTCTGGCACCATATTGTCTGAGCAGTCCCCACTCCGTTCACCTTTGCAGGGGGAGATTAATGGAACAAACTTGATGGATGGGACAATGGAGTCTCAAGTGGCATATTGTGCTCCCTGAGATTGCCAGCAGCGACGTACCCCTGCGCCCCTGCCTCTGGAAACCCCAGGGAGTCAGATAAGTTTCCCACCCCAGCGTAACTGCCAGAGGGGGTGGGGGGGATTCAGTCTATTCAAAGAACAATGAGTCACCCTGTAGCTGTGTAGTGACTTTGTGCCTAATGCATTCAGTGACATATTGGGCCTATCCTGTTGCAGCAGGTAGCTTTGGCAGGGATGCAATGCTAGATTTTCTTTCCATATATTCTCTTCTTTTTGTGTTGCATTTGATTTTACTATCACAGAATCAATATAAGTTCAAGTCTAACCTAGTATGTGGAGAGTTAATTTGTCAGTTAAGCGGTAGAGTTTCTCTGCGCTGAGTAACTACTGCAGACTGAGATACTTTACATCTCCTGGTAGTGTTTTTTCCTGAACTGAGATTGTTGAATTTTGCTCAAAGCAATTCCCCTCAGGCTCAGTATAGAAGTACAAGAATGCAAATGTCTCTTTTATGTTGCTGGAGATAAGGGTTCCCTCTCCTTGAGGACGCCTTGTTTAATTTCAGTGCAAATTTATTTTCCTGGAGGCAAAAGCTTGGGCATTTCCCCATTATTACGTTATTTTCAGCGTTTTCCACTGATTGCTTTGCTGAAGTGTCTATAAGTGTCTATTTCCCCCTTCCTCTGCTCTTTCAGGGCAGGTTTGATATAATATTGGTCCTCATTATTTTGCACCTTAGTGACCACTTATTATCATGCAGTCGAATACAATATTCTGACCAGTTCTGGGTAGTGTGAGAGGCTCATTTTGTTTCTACGCTCTTGTCTGTTGCAACTACAAAGTTTGCTACAGTCGGATAGTGTGTTTTCGTTGCTGTGATGTTGCCTTTCATGATGTTGCATTGTTTTGATGAGTTATCATAGCGAGATAGGCTGCGATTTATGCCATTTTCTTCCGTCTTTTTCCCCCATCATCGTTCTGCATTGATAGGACTTCTCATCTTTTTGACTTCCTCAATGGAATTTCCAAAATGAGTCGATCATTTACCCACCGGCAGAAACCCAACACCCTCCCCTCACCCCCCTGCCAATGTCAGTAAGTCAGTGGCATTCAAGGGACAGGTTGTTGCTGCTAGTCGCCGGGGCTAAAGCTGAGCTATGCAGCGGCAGCCTGATGAGTAAGCAGGTAATCAGATACAGGAAAGAAATCAGTTAGTGGCAATTAGTGGCACCAGTCAGTGTTTGCTTTCATCAGAATGCAGCTGTTTTGATTTGGGGGTCTTATGAAAAAGATTAAGACTGAGTCATCCTGTTTGCCAGTGGGGAAAAAAGAGATGAACCTTATCGCCTTGGTTGTGTACGAATGAATTGCCTTACCTCTGTGCAGTTTTGCATTCTTGATGCACTATTGCTTGTACCACAAGCTTGTAGAGTGTTTGAATATTGGTGTAACTGCATTGCATGCAAGATCTCCCAAAGGAGAAAGGACATGTATGTAAGTGAGAGCCTACAGTTTGCTGCTTTTCCCTGCTGAGATGTTCCACCTTGAGAGTCTCTCTCAGTTGTCCCCTATCACTCACTGGCCTGTCAGTAGTGTGGCTGCAGCCCATGTCATTAACTCTGGCTGCAGGCACAATACTGAAGACCCTGTATATGTTGAATGACTAGAGTGCCTATTTTGAAATATTCCAGTCCACCTTGTATTCATTTTTTGAGCCCGGACTATTTGGAAGGTGAACAGCAGTAAAACAAGATATGAGTAACTGACTGAAGACCATGCCGCACATGACTGCATATGACATTATCAATGTTGCATTACAGACTCGGATTTCTGTGTTGATAGCTGATTATTATGTTTCCACTCTATACAAATTGGAAGGTTGTATGCTGACTGAGATTTAGGTGAAAGACTTTCTTTACTTGGATTTAGACTCTTTACAGTGTCCCCAGGTTGTGTTGTTAAACAAGGTTGTTTTGAAGAATAGAGTTTTGTTATGTCATGATCCTGCCTCTGGGCTCCTTGGCCTGAAATGTTCTGTAAGTTGTGCATTGGCTGTGCAAACAGCCATTTTTTTTTTTTTTTGGAATATGGCTCTGGACCTAAGAGGTTGTAGCAAGGTTGTAGGTTTTACACATTTATCCAGTCAGCTATTAATGCATTTTTTTGTCTATGAAATGATGTCGACAAAATAATTACTTCAGTTTTGGAGGATGTACAATGAAATGTCCATCGCTTCATCAAAGTTAGATGTCTGGTTGGTTGAATTTTAAAGAAACATTTTCACTGGCTAGCCTCAAACAGTTGATTTTTGTGAACTCTTTGTTTTGCTCATATCATGCCACCTAATCCACTAATTCGATGCAAGTACATAAACAGAGATATGATAGCAGTTTCTTCAGAGAAACCTTCAACTTAAATTAGAAGAATGACCAGTTTGTCTGCCAGTGTGACTAAATCTCCCTGCATATCATGCAAAATCATCATCAAAGTAAACACTGGCCTCAGGCACTGCCATTTTGAAGTAGGCATGAATAATGGATTGAAGTTCAACCACCGATTAAAAGTCAGAACGCTCTCATTTAGTTTGATGGAAGAAGCTGACAGATATATTTCATTGCACCCACCACATCTTGTGACACCGAGATGAATTAAAGATAAATGGATAAGTAAATAAATGTCTTAATTAAAATTGTCAGTTCTTAAATGTAAAATTAAAATATTTCACCATTTCTTTATGTATTTATTTGACTATACATATTGTAACCTCACTACTCCATCATTTATTTGTCCTGACATTCCACTCTGCCTAAAAGACTGCACTGCTGTTGGCTCAGTAGAGGGTTTTAGTGTCAGACGGTCTCAGCGCTGTTTCAGAGGTCTGTCCCCTTGGCATGGAGGATATTCTGGGGGAAATGCAGCTGCATGCTTTAGTCAAACTGCTATGTCTTAGTCATTGCTGCCTTTGAACATGGTTTTCGTGTGTAAGACTAGATCTAATTTGCGTTCATCCACTTAACCAGCTGTAATAGTCGCCTGACTCTTGACAGTAAGCTTCTAATTATTTTGTATGTTGCAATTACGTTTTGCCCTGAGTGTATCTTAATTCTCCAGCGCTCCCTATTAAAAGTGTGACATATGGCACAGCCTACCACAAATATCTGCCGCTAAAAATAAAGTGCTGAGCATTTTGCGCCAGAATGAAATCTCTATGGAATAATAACGCTCCAATTTTCCAGCTGCTGACATTGAACTGCAATGCATTTGTTATATTTGTACTTGGAGGAAAAATTTTATTCATCTGTGTATGTAGACCTATACATTTTGTGTAATTTTCTCATGAATGTCCGCTTCTGTCTTTCCAGCTGTGAAGATCAGCAGACATACTAGGCTACATTTCCCCCGGCAATAAGGTAAGGTAATAACATTACAACACTTAAAGATGGAATATATCCTAAGTCTCCTGTTTGCACTGCTGTTGGCCAGGCTGCTGAATGACCATGGACGGTTTAGTTTCACTTCAGTCATGGTGCATAGGCAACACTGTTCAGAAACCAGGGGTGGGCTTCAAAATCATGTTGAATCTGCTTGTCGAATCAGAATCCTTTGGCATGCTTTATTGAAATATTTTTTTTGCTGTGAAAAAGGACAGAAATTTTCGAAAATATTGCACTTGTTAAGTTTTGTGTGATGCTGCATTAGTAAGTGCTCATTTATTGCACTTATGCACCCTGCCATAATCTTTAGGAGAAGTGTGTCCACACTTTTGAGAGCCTCTGTCAACCCACCATTAGAACTCAAGATGCAAACACATAAAGAAATCATGGTGGATGGGGAATTTGATAAAGGGATTTGATTGACCTGGGGGTTAAAGGGAAAACCTAACCTTAAACACAAAGACTGATTTAAACAGGAACAGGTGACTTACATTGTGTTTCGGATGCCACTTTGTGGTTTTTAGGGTGAAATTCCATTTTGCATTAACTCTTTATATCTGATAAACCCGATTAAAAAGCACCTGCAGCTACAATTGAGCTAAACCGGAGTCTACAAAAAGGCTTTTTCTCTTATTTTTATGGGCTGAGATCGAAACCCGACAGCTAACCTTTCTGTTTCATATCCCTGAAATTTTCTTTTCTCATTAAAAGTCATTGTGGATGTGCTGAGAATCTCTCTCGGTGTTGCAACTGGATTCTCTTTTGTGTAGTTAGCCATGGAGCAACAAAAATACAACATCAAACATCAGAGCGGCACCAGAAACACAGTGTATGTTGTCAGTCCCTGGTTTCTAAAGCATATGCTGAAATTTTCCCTTTAACAAATGCGGGTATTTTGGTAACTTGAAACCGGTTCAGACCCCAGCAGCATCAAGAAGGCAATTTGCCAGCAATTTATGACCAAAAGTGCAGCATGTTTTTACGTGGTTTTCTTGCCTTCCAGGTGATTATGTCAACCACATTTTGCCCTATTTTCCAATCCCTATTCTTGCTAAAACCCACATTACCCACATTACCCACCTACGTGGCCTCACACAGTTGCCCATGCACTGCATCATTGCTCATAGTGTTTGTATTCCACTGTGAACGTCTGGGGACGGAAACTGAGCCATGCTAGAGATGTGCCGGCTTCCACAGTGTCTGTGGCAGCGTAAGCATGGATGGTGCTTTGCACAGTCACAGGTGGGAGCCCCGCTGTCGGTGGGACATGTTTACGGTTTCAGCGCGTACGTGTGGAAGGGGAGTGTGAGAGAATTAAGGCTGGAGAGCGGAGCAGTGAGGCAGCAGCGTTTGTGGTTGTTCTTGGCCTGTAGGCTCTTTAGCTTTTCTCTGCTGCTCATGATTGCAGCAGCCACTTCAACATCAGGCAGGAGCAGTGTGATCACATCTCTCTCTCTCTGTGCTGGATTTTTATTCTTTTTTGGGAGGTTGCTTGCTATTTTGTCTTACACTTCTCTGTTCTCTCTTTTTCTCTCACTTGCTCAAATTTTATCACACTCGCTCTCACACATACACACCAGTAGGCCGCCAGCCTTGCTGTGTGTTGGTGCTGAGTGCGGCTGTGTGTGTGTGTGTGTGTGTGTGTGTGTGTGTGTGCGGCTGTGTGTGTGTGTGTGTGTGTGTGTGTGTGTGTGTGTACATGTGTCTATGTGTGTGTCTGCAAAATAACTCGTTCACTCCAAGGTGTGATGCATCCTGTCAGTCCTGGGAGCTGCTGTAATTGAACCATCCACTTCCTCTTCACATGTGTTTACCTGGCAAGGCACTGTGTGTGTGTGTGTGTGTGTGTGTGTGTGTGTGTGTGTGTGTGTGTGTGTGGGTGTGTGTGTGTGTGTAGGAGAGAAAGGC
>OMLF01001421.1:7235-27204 GCA_900302615.1 Holocentrus rufus | reverse complement strand
CTAGAGTTACTGTTTGAGAGCGGACCCCCATCTTACACTTGTTTAAGAATCAAGGGTCAAGTAGTTTGAGACAGATTGTCAGAAAAGGATTTTTGTTGTGTGAAAGTAGCTAAGTACTGTTATAAGTAAAATATTTATTTAGATTTATTTACAAGTTTAAATTGCTGTAATGGAGTTTAGAGTTTTATCTTTCGTTCTTACCCCTTTCCTGGTTTCTGCTCCAAAGCACTACACGCTGCTTCAACCTAAACAAACAGCTTTTTGGCTTTTTTTCAGCTATAGCTAACAACCCAGCAGGCTAATTTAGCAAAGCAACTGATGTTAATGTCAACATGCAGCCACTACCCACTACTAATACCAGCTTCTGCTAGACACATTAAGCAGTGTGCAAATCAGACCTTTACAACAAGAACAAGACAGCACACACATTAATCATTTCTATTAAATTCTGATGAGATGGTCAAGTCGCACATATAGAAATGCAATCAGCTGTTCAGCAGTTGTTGCTCAAGGCTGTATTATTGCCTTGGATCACCTGAAAGCTGCCTATAGAGTGTACTTAATGATTCAGTATAATGAGGACTGTGTAGTAGTACAGTTAATTGTTAATTGTCTGTATCAGATTTTGCAAAGCAGCTTTTTCATTATTAGCAAGGTTTCATCAAAAACTGTAACAGATATAGTGAACGGACAGTTTTCAGGTGTTTTGCCTTCACAATCAGTCATTTGCACAACAGCAGCTTTCTGTAAAAACAGTTGCTGATGTTCTGCAAGTTAGTCTCTTTAATCACAGCTGAACAGCTTTTGCCTATTACAGCTGTTGTCTTCCTCTAATTACCCTGATCTAATAAGTCCATTTGCTTGGTGTGACAGACACATATCCCAAACTATTATGACTGTCATTATCTGGCCGCAGCATTTTTCAGCCAACACGTCCCCATTTTCGCTTAATTAGACATTGCTAAATGTTAACAGATAAAGCTTGGGTGAGCAAGTCAGTCTGCGTTCAGATTTACACTCAAGCCGAGCAGATGGTAATAAATTATATAACAGGGAGACAGAGAGAGAGAGAGGATGATTGTAAGAGAAACAGGGAGAGAGAGAGGGAGAGTATGGAAGTGGAGCCAATGTCCCAAACACAATTCTGTGTAATGGTGGCCATAAAGGTTCCTGCCATGTTCACTTTTGCGCTGTTTTTGAAGGTGCCACTCTCTATTCTAATCAACAATTGTGGGGCTGGTGTTACGAGCATCCCCTCCTCTATCCATCTGCGCCATCCCCGTCCCAGTCCAGCTTATTTTTCTCTTCATTTACCAGGCTTCGGTGACATACTTCGTAACAGAGCTATTATGTATTGCTGCAGCACATTTGATATTTCACATTGAGGTCAATAACTTTTAACTTGTAAGTCACATTCCCCGCATTGGCTAGTAAAAACTTCCCTGCTTCACTTATGTTGATTCAGTGAACAGAAAAATAACGCAAATTTTCACTCACTGATGTAATTTGACTTGCTGCAGTGGGAAAAAATATCTGATTTTATTTTTTACCTTACAGGCACCCAGTGAATAGAATCACCCATCCGTTCATTTGAGATGTTAAAAATATGAATAGTAAGAACCTCGACATTGTTATTCGATGAAGCTTAAATAGGGCTAACGTCTTCATCTCTGCAGTCAACTGAATGCTGATGGCGTCTGACAGTTCAGTGATTGCCATTTATGGGACTTCTGTTGCGCAACAGGTCTGACTTCTACTTCCCGTAGAGAAATTAATAACTCTATTACCCCAGTTCTCTTTGCCTCACCCACCGATCGGCAGAGTTTTGGTGCCATGCCACACTGCAGTATAAAGTTCTTCCCCGAACTTAAAAAGTAAGTACAGAACAAGTTAACACTGAGTAAATTTTCTCCAACTTGTGTTCAATTCTATTTCTTTTCTTTTGTTTACATATTTACTAGCCATAGTAATGACTACAGTCGATGGGGGAATTCTCACCCGATGGATGCCTTATTTCATTTTGAGGCAGCTCTAAAAAGTGTATGTGTAGCGGCTTGGTGATGCCTAATTAAGTGGCTCTGATGCTGAGGAGCTATCACTTATGTGATTGGAGGATGGGGGGGAGACTGAAAACAAATTAGGCCCTCTCGGTATGCGCTATTGACAAACAATGTGGTGCTCATGAATATGAAAATCAAGACTTGACGTGTTGTGTGGCAAATGCTTCTCATGACTGAAATAGATTTTCTATCTCCCATGTGTCTATTTGGTGCAAATGTGCAGTTTCTCTTTTTTTTAAGGACATAATATGTACAGCCTGAAGGTGGTGTGGGCCCACACCTACAAAAATAGATTTTGCACCTTGCGTTTGTCAACATGCTTTGAGGCAGAGATAATAATTTACAATATGTAAGATTGGAATGTGGCATTGTAAATTAAGAATCAAACATTAAAAGGCCCAATTTTCCCCACAACATCCGACCCGTGAAACAATGGAAGTGACATAATGCACCTTTGGCAATTTCTACACTTTGACTAATCTATGTAAAACAACTTTCATTTTCACAGCCTTTATTTTTGCTTCTCTTTGCATAATAAAATTTTCTCCATATGCTAATACTCTGTCTGTCCGCTATTATTGACTAAATATGATGGATTGATTACGACGATTCCATTACACGTCTTTTCCTTTACAGATTCTTCCCTGAGTGTTTAACTTTACGATTTCATTCAAAATACAAGCACATTAGTCTCTTTTTGAGAACAAGATTCATCGCCATGGTTTTTCTATTACCACAGTAATCTAAATGCAAATTTTAACTGTCCCTTTTTCCACCAGGATGATGCTTCTGGCACAGGATATACACTAGAATTGAGATGTGTTTTCCTCCTTCTCATTCAACCTCTGTTTCATGGGAATTTCATCAGGACAGAGGATGACTGCTTATCAAATTGACATATTGTCAAAAAAAAAATGCTCCTAATTGCCCAAAAATATCAGCCTTGCAGTTAAAACCAGGACCTCATGTAAGAGGCTGTTTGACTGCAGTTATGGAGCTAAACTGAAACACTTAGGAAGACGTGCGAAATGGAAAATTTGCTAAGGAGAACATCATTCAGCCAGTCCACAGGGATGCGTAAAAAGAGGATTATTTCATTAAAATCATCATATCAGAGGAGGAAATCAATTGTGTTGAGTTTGAATTCATGGTGGTATTCTTCAATAATGCAGATAACACTTTTAAATCTTATCAAATTCCAGCCTTTTACATCTATTCCCTTTCAAATAAAATGTTTATGTAAGCCTATGGGGATATACTGTTTGCCACCTGCATTTGAAAAGGAAGCTTTCCCTAGTTGTTCTCTTTGAGGTGTCAGCCCGGTGACTTTTTTTTTTCCACTGCAGAGGAATGGGGAAACACACACTACACACACTGTCTACACACAGTGTGATGCTGCAGCTATCCTGGATGCACTGATATGGATTGGTGGCAGTGAAAGGCTTCATCATTCCTGCCTTCCCTCTTGCCCCTGCCATCAATCTTTCCCTGCATGGATGTAGTTGTGAGTGACACAGGCAGAGTTGCTTTCCCCCTATCTCCGCGCTTCCCCTGCACTGTAAATACATCCACAGCACAGGAGCTGAACTTGCCTGTCCGCCGGTGTAACTTTAACCCGTGTGCTGGTGGTCTGATACCAATAATCTTCCTCTGCACGCTGCCACTCTGCCTTTGCCACTCAATTTTACTCTATCTGTGAGTTCAGGGACGTTTCCCGTGGCCTTTTTTATTATCTCCTATTAATTGGAGCAGTGAAGGCAGTAAAACACCTGGATCCACATCAGTCATTCATTTCTTCACTACCTCTTTAGGGCTGAACTAGGCACGATTCCTACATAAAAAAAAACACCACCCAAAGCCCCAAAGTAGTTCTGCAACAGAGAAAAGCATTACTGTATATCCCGACTGACGGAGATGATGTAAATTTGTTTTGTTTGCCCGAATTAATTTCAGGTGTTGGGTACAGTTAAATCTTCTTGGCATTACATTACACTTTCTGGGTAATGATTTACAAATTCACAAATATTCACGCAGTTATCACCAGATGCCCAGTGTAGCTTTAAAAGGTTTGTAATTTTCAAACAAATTTTGCCTCTCTGCTTATTTTTTGTTACACTAAGAGCTTCTTAGACAGGAATTTTAGAAGTGCATTTTTTTTCCTCTACTGCTCAAACTCAAATTCAAACCTCAAAATACCGTCATCTTTGTTATTCAAAAATTAGTCTTCTGTCTTGGTGCCTGTCAGTGGGGAATGGAACTATTTTTTCCAACATCACATGCCATGCAAGCCATGCATGTTTACTTGCACAAACAGAAGCAGTGAGAAGGATAAGAAATATAACTGTTTTTCACTTGATGTTAAGAGAAATGTCATCATTCCCTGTGGATTTTCACCAGAATCACTCACAAATCCTGACAGGTGGCAACTGAAGTGGCCACCAATGGTGAAGATGAACCATCCAGGAAGAGTGATAACAAAAGATTGTATCATCATTCTTTCTTGCTACTTGATACAACAAAGTAAATTGCCATATTTCTTTGTAGTGTTCAAACTGTCCTGCTAAATCAGAGAAAAAGATGATTAGAACCAAACGCAGCATGACGCCGAAATTAAGAATTTGCTTTTTCAGAGGAGAAGAGATGGGCTAATAATGTTGTAAACTTTTTGTTTTCACCCCTCCAACATGGGAATGCTTTTTTTGGCACATCAGCTCTCCGAAGTTTCCACGACAGAAGTCTGTTTCCAACTTCTCAGCTACAAAAAGTGCAACCACTTTTGAATATCCTTGACAGTGCTTGGTTCGGGATCGATAGGATACGCCTCTATAAATCCTGACATTTGCCTTTAAAACAAAGAGAGAAGAAAGGAGAAAATTTGCCTTGCGCCTCTGCAGATAAGGCAATAACCTTAGTACTGTCATTAATGCTGGCATTATCGGCTCTTCCCTAGAAGTACTTTCGATAAGAGACTGGTGAGTGAGGATGCACTTTCAATTAGCTTCAATTATGCATTACAGGCTCTTCTGACAGATTGTTCTCTCCCTGTGTTGTGGGTGTGTAGATGATTTAAATTTTACATTCATATTTTGGACATTTGATACCCTCTTTTATCTTAGAACCGCTTATATTGAGTGAAACAGCAGAAGAGGCAAATAATTCTTTGTTCCTTGAAAAATCAAGCATGTAGGAGGACTTTAAGTTTTTTTTTCGTTTGTTTTAACTGAGACATAAACATTATAGAGCAGGTAGAGTGGGAGGATATGGGCGAAGGGGGTGTAATTCACATGTGTCCTGTGGGTTTGTGGGTTGTATCGTAGCAGACGAACAAGGGTGTTAATTGGATTCTGTTCAAAACATGGTTACTAATGATGGGATAGCGTGGCACCAAAGGAACTGTATCTCACCCTCACAGGTGAACTGGTAAACAACTTCAGCCTAAACAAGAGAGTCTCTGGAGCGTTTGGACTTATTCCAGTAAACAGAACCTGACCAGTGAAGGTGTTGGTGAGCTTTAGGTGCTTTAGGTGCTTTAGGTTAGCTAGGACAGGTCAAAACAGGATCACTAGTCACAAAGCTTTTATAACCTGCCTGGAACGTTCTTTATGGTTGAAGTCTTGCTGATACGAAAGAGTGCTGAACAAAATGTCAGCAAATGTTAAATATTTTATGATGACATGCAACAATAGCAATAAAATATTCACCATGGATTATTCCTTGGTTATCACCTTACACTGATGTACATCTTGAGACCTTTCTGTTGTGATGAAGCTGTGCAAACAATTTAATATTAACATTTCTTGGAAGCTGTGCTGCTTGAGATTATATTGTTTAATAATATTGCAACACAGTGGAACCATTGAATCATAATTATGCTTAAAATTATGATTGTTATAATTCAATATTTGTTGACATTTGTCACTACATGTATATTGGTATTACCAGTGTTGCTTTCCTTTGGAAAGGAAAATGTGTTTGTGTAAACATTTTAATCATTTCTGGTGATAATTATGTATGAGAGCATATCTGACATAGTCCAATAAGCATTTAGAATAAATAATGAGAAAATTTTAACTCAGAGAAAGGTCTCCTTAATTATTTAACGCCTCAAATGGATTCACCGTTCTACATCAAATGCATGAACATCAAAAGGAGGATAAGGAGATGACAATTACTCTGCTACAGAACTTCCCAGCTGAATCTGCTGAATTTTTAGGTAAAAGGAAACCACGCTTTCTCCAGCTCACATGCGCTCCCTGAGACAAAAACCTATATACATATGAAAAAGCTCTAATTTTAAATTCACTCTTAATGTATAATGAATTATACGAATTGTTGACTGTTCCTACAAGTTGACTTTTTTCCTCGTGTTTATCTATTCCCTTTGAATACCCACGTGTACGCAACAGCACCTTTTCAGAGCACAAAGAAAAAATCTTTGCATGTTAAATAATGAATTGTAGGGCTGCACACAATGTTTTCCAATATTTACACATTATAATGAGCACTGTGATTGCAAAGGGTAATGGAAATTATGTGCTGACCAAAAGGAACACAAAGGTACACATTCACACATGGATAAGCTGTGATTATGTTTGTGAGTTTATGAGTATGACTGTTCCAAGGTAAGCCATCACAAAAGGCATTGCTAATGTTTTATTGCATCAGTGCAGCAAACAATGAAAAAATGAGCACACAGTAACAACTGGCACAAAGAGCGACACATCAACATTTAGATTTATTATCCAGAGTGATGTAGGTAGGAGTCCAGTGGCAGTGTGACACAGAACTATTGAGGAGTTGTGAGGATCCAGTCTGTGATATTTTTGCAAAGAAGTCAAAGTAACTCCCTTTTTTAACTCCGTGTAAAGTAAGGATGTGCATTTTGCCTTAATTCACTCACGTTTAAATGGAAGTTTTGCAGACAGCAATATGACTAGTCTAAAATTGACAGTTTTTCAGAAAGCAGGTCTGACTTAAATCTATGTTATGTGCAGTAATAGCTATTTGAATGGCTTGATCAAATATGCCAGTTAACGTAATTGAAATGCTGCTGAAAAGCAGAGCATTTTTGTGAATGTAGTAGCAGTTTATATAGCAAGGCCATGTTTTATTATGTGAAAAAATTAAACTAGTATTTTTAAAAATAAAGAAATCGCAGAGTATTTCTGGAGCTGAATGCCAGGACAGTGGTGTTTAGCTGTGTGGTCGACTCGTCTCGCACATCCCTGTTGTAAAGCTTTGCCAAGATAAATCATTGTCCCTGAGGATGAGCGTGGACAGAGTTGCCGAACAAGCAGGTCTAACATGTCATACTATGATAAGAATACACTGTTGCCCCAGACGCTTTGTGTTGGCTCATCACTTGTGATCTGTGGCCAAAACTTGGTAGTGGACAATGGAGGACATCGTATACAGTTTCACTCATGTGGAAGCCAATATTGATGCTATTTTGCAATCGAACCTGCCAGTAACCATCATTGTGTGATATCGGGGATTAACTGAAACCCAAACTAATGAAATTTCTTAAGGGTTAGCAGCTCTTTAAGGCACCTTCACATATTCAGTGTTAACAGAAAGGCCGGGATCAGTTACTGCCCTTAAATGAAGAATTAATATACAAAATATAAATAAATAAATAAAATCCCATCATGAATAAAATGATATGTCACTGCAGGTTGTACAGACTGTTTTTATGTAGCTGTAGTCACAGAGGAACCTCCATCTCAGCGGCAGAGGACCACATGATTGGCAGATATTTAATATTTAATAAAGGGCCAGTATTGGATATCTGATGTATCGGTCAAATCCTAATTGTGTGGTAGACTGAGAAATTTTTGGCACTCAGATTTTTTGATAGATTCTAGACAATGTGCACAGGGGTGCATGGTGGATAGTTGAAGTCTTCAGCCTGCAAATCAATAATGCCCCGTGGCTTGTGGTGTTAAAATGTCAGCACAACATATTTGCGTCTGAAAGGAATCAGATGAAATCAACTCAAGGCTAACGTTTGATGGTCATTTTGTCATTTGTTGAGTCTGAAAACACACCTACAGTGCATTTACGTGCATTGTTCCAATTTCCCCTGGTGCTTTTACCCTTTTCACCGTTCCCATAAAGTACCTCATCTTAGGGATTGAGAGGCGAATGTGGCCATTTGTTTGGATTTGTAGGAATTTAGAATTTAAGTCAAAGGAAAATATAGAGGGAACAGTGTGTCCAGGGCATGCTATAGGTTATCAGGACAAAATGCTTATGGTCAGTGACATGCATCATCTATCCAAGTGAAAACCTCTAACTAGATCAATTGTATGAAAATTTTTCATTAAAGGGATAGTAAACTCAAATATGCAATTTTCCACTAAAATGTTTTTTATTGTCATCGTGGGTGTAGAGAACATGGAACTGTGGGAATTTGAAGTCCTTTCCATACAGAAAGAGGCCTATCCAATGATTTCAAAGCATTGCTTTTTTAGGGGGGATTAAAAGCTACTTTCACATGTAAGAGTGGAGCGATCCAGTCAGAACACAGCTCAGTTTTTATTCCTCTCTGCTTGATTGACTCTTCAACTGCACCTGTTATCCTCCACAAGGGTCAACAAACAGTAATAGGAAGTGTGAGCACATTAGCATAGCATGATGATTTTGTGCTATTACTGGATATAACACTATTGTACCCAGGATTATTTTCCCAATTTAACGTTTTGTCAGAAGAGGTGAGAGCTAGCAAATCAGTTCAGTCTAATATGGGGCTTTCTCACATCACTCTACTACTATAAGCCTCCGAAGTGTACGCTTTTAGCCAGGGAGCTTGTCAGCCATGTTAGCTGGAAAAACATTTGCTAAAATATTGTTGCAGTGCTAGTCAGAGCCGAAGTTCTTTCAGTTCCAACAAGCGGGATATTTTCACTTTGCTGGACAGTTGGTAGGTCTTATCACAGTTCAGGCAATATTGTCACCCTACAAGGGGAACTAAAGCCCACCCAGCCCTACTGGAATGCAGGCTCTAAAGCACCCAGTTATTGACTTTTAGCAACTCTCAAATCTTGTTGGATGATGAAGGCAGGACTAAAGAGTTACACTGAATAGGAAAATCCATGTTTGAAACTGTGTTTACCATCCCTTTAAATACTTAAAGAGTTTAGTGTGCACTTAAACTACTTTTCCATAGGTCAACACACAGGTTAACACACTGGAGTGAGGCCATTGTACATTAAAGTGTTAGCGCCATACCCCATTGACCACAGCTTTGGGTTTTAATGGCAGTATTCAGAATGTAATTTGCTTGTTTGTTTTCATAATAACAGATCCAATTCTTTTACTGAATGCACCACACAGTTCTGTTGCCATCAAGAGCCCTGCTCATCTATTCCAGCTCACTATTACTGCTTTAGTGTCAATATTCAGCGCCGTGCAGCTGCCAGCTGATCAGTTGTAATCTCCATAACCATCCATGAGCAATGCAGCCTAGATGCAGATGCAATAACAATTTCTAAATGGATGTTAGTGTTATGTGATTACTTTACCAGGCTAAGGATTATGATATCTGCAACATTTCTCTTGGCCCATGAGGACAGATATCACATAATGAAATACATGCACAGTGCCATATTCATTGCCCAGTGCAGTTTAAGAAGAAATGCATGGAAAATATAATAGGAAGATAACTTTGAAAATAACACTGGTGTGTCTATCAGTAGTATGTAAACTTGATGGTTTAAGTAGGCAGTGCGGACTGATGGACAAATCAGTGTAAGAGTTAACTTTACTGGACACAGTATGAAACAAAACAAAATAAGAAAGAACTCTGTGCACTCTGAGTTTAGTAATAAAAGAGGAGCATGATTAATGTTACCTGCCACTCAGTTTGTTTCCACTCACCTTATCTGTGCCTCATTAAAAACCTTATCTACAATTCTAATGTAACCAAAGGGTCTACTTGAGTGTTAACAATCTTGCTGATTTTGAGTACTTGTCTTGTGATATCTTTGACATGGTAGACGCGGGTCTCCTCCATGTTTATTTATTCACCTACTTAGCAGCGTATTATCTGAGGTGATTATGTTTCATCTGAATGCATAAAATACTTAATCAAACAGGCCAGGGAACACGCGTCATCTTTAAAAAAAAAAGCGTTTCATGAAGGCAAAAGCTTGCACAAGACAACCATCATAAGAATAAATCATCTGAACCGATTTCTCCTTTATTGGAGGTCTGTCCTTGAAATGAAACCCCCAGAGAATGCTCTCTGGACCTAATTTCATTAAAATGGTCGGTTTTGCCAAGTCAGTGAACCTAAAATGATGTAGTTGAACTCAGTGATCTCCAGTCTGTGTTGAAGGGGATGGAGGGGGAGTTAACATACTACGGCCTCCAGCCAACCTCAACTCCACCTCAGCTTCTTTCACCTCTAACCCCCCGTTCCCATTTCTCCTTCATTTTCTCATTTCTATCTTCCATTTTCTGCTCAACTGTGCCGCAAAGTAAAACTAAAAAAAGAGACAGACAAAAGCAAATATTTTTTTCATGCTGTCATGGGTTATTAGGCACACAGAGTCACATTAAGCTGAGCCTCATTATCAGGGCAAAGATACTCTCAAAAAGCATTGAGGTTGGAACTTGCTGATGTATAGCTATGATCATCACATTGTTTATGCTAATGGCTGTCTGTGTTCCCCGTGTGAGAATGGGCTCGCCATAATGGTCATGTTCATCCAAGTGTGCATCTGTGTTTGCGCGGGTTTGTGCTCATCTGTTTATGTGGGTTTGAGAGCGAGTTGGAGGGGGGCACGAAACACAGAATATCGCAGGGTGAAAGATGTTAATGGTAGACGACTGACAAACGAGGCAGTAAACATTTCCTCAGAGCACTTCATTGACTTCGTCAGTGTTAGAAACTCAGTGGTCCAATGTCATCATCTCAAACTAATGGGCCATTATGCACATTGCACACACTGGAAATTTAATGCAATAATTATCTAATTAATTAATGCAGATCAAAAGAATGAGGAGGTAGAGGGGAACATGTTTGGGATTTTGCCTTAGGCGGCCCACAGTGACCACAGTATGTGATGTAAACGATACGCCTCATAGAATCTCATCTTCCTCCTCTTTAGCAGTCGGCACTGCAATCTATTGATGTTTGCACCAATGCACTCAGTGCTGCTGCATGTTATTACCCTCAGATAAGCCGGCAAGAAAAGGGTCCACCTTAACCTGTGATACCTTTTGTGCAAAGAGGAGAAGGCGGCTCTTTAAGACTCGCGCACTTTGAGGTGGATGCTCTTCGGGATTATCGTTTTGAAACGGTCGTGATCTCATTTATTCGCCACTTCCATTGCCTGCTGTCATCTGGCTCTGATTACGGAAAACAATATGAGGCACAAAGCTGACAAAGAGCATTAGGACAGGCAAGGGTGATGTGCTTTCAATTAAACAGGAAGTCTTTTTTATATTCAGCACATTAAAGCATTCTTGCTCAGGGTGACTGCGTGGTCCGCAATTCCGATGCTTGTCTGAAATTGAATACGGATTCTGTAAGTAAACAGCAAGCTACCGCGGTCGTCTTTATTTATTGTCTGATAACCCGTCCCTTTGAGAGTGTCCCGCTTCTCAGCCTTACATACTTACTCTGCCACAGCTCTCCACTCTCTGAGATTCCCTCTTAGGCTGTCAAGCCCCAGTCACAATTCACAGATAATCGAATGAACTCTCAACTGGGCTTCGCCATTACAGTGGAGTGGTCTGACCCTCAAAGGCATTTGTAAAGCTACTTAAACACTTGTGTTTTTCTGCACTTAAGTGACATGAGCAGGATTCCCAGAGCGTTTAATCAGAGCGTTCTTGAAAGTATGACAGTCTCTTTATTTCACTGAAGTGGGCTGCTCATGTCCCCATATTCCATGTTTCACTGGTTTCCAGTGCAAGTTGAATGATCTAATGTTCAGTTTTGCTAGGCATCTTGCATAATGAGTCGCATATAGAGCTGTTGCCATGGCCTACATTGGAATTCAACAAGCAAGGTGAGTGGGCAAAGTCAGACTAAGTGCCCAGTATTTAAAGTGAATAAGCCACTCGACCTGGTTTGAGGTATCTGGGTTAATTAATTTGTAGTGTTTATTGGATAAATAACTTTGAGAATACTGAAGGATACTTTGTCACTGAGGGTCCATCAACATTCGTAATCAAGCATCACAGTTCAACATTATTAGCCTCAGGCATTCCTGGTATAATCAGTCAGCCAGGTAGTATTAAAGGGTGGGCTGTTTCGGGCTCTCAAGTGACATAACTGCCTTAATCAAACAGTTATCACGCAAGAGGCCAGAGGGAGGGAGAATAATGAGAAAGCAATATCCTAGATTAAGAATTAGTCTTTTCTATAATGGCTCTGTCTCACTGGGTCAATGGTGCATAATGGTATGGCATACAAAAGTGGGCTAAAGAAGATTTGAGGCCAGCGCTCTGGGGTTTCATAACTTAAATGGGTGCCTAGAACAAATCAATCCCATTTATTTCACAAAACTGACAAAGACTACAGGAGATCATTTTTTGCCTGGCCGTAAACTCAATATACTTATGTTTGACGGTCTGTACAGTTGTTTGCCACTGTGCCTCCTGACTAATTAGTATTTAAAGCACAGGGCCTATTCATGATCGCCAATGTGTGGTCAGTGTTTGTTGCATTATTGAGTTAACTTTAGACACCTGCTCTTTGAAAATCATTGCTGGCATAAAACTAAAAGCATATTATCGGTTACGATTAAAGCTCTGAGGCAAGCTTATGTGAGGATAAAATCTCTTTTATTTTAGATATACGCATCGTTGAGTTTCACGTCGCAACATTTTTGCAAAATGGATGAATATTGCATTTTAGAAATGGAAACACCTCATATACTGTACTCTGAGTTCGAGAAAGGATTACTCTGAATTTCTTATGGTATGTAATATTTTGGTCTGTGTGGCAACAATATTGGTCCTGAAAGTCCCAACGGGGGAACTTTTTTTCACTTTCTCTCCTTCCATTTGTACTTTATTCTTTGCAAGCCCTATTGAAATATTGAATAGATGGAGTCTAATGCTGACAATGGCTATAAAAGGCTTATGAATAACTTCACATACCAGGTTCTTCTCACTCTCTTGACTGCATTTTTTCCTTCCTCTACATTATTCAGTCCCAGTTAGCTTTGAGTAAACTTTGAAAAGCTGTTCCAATGTATTTAAACTGGAGCAGGTTAATGTGAATTGCTAAAATATGGGAAATCCTACCTAAAAATAGCACTTGTTTATCCGTAATTTTGTGAGCTGAAGTGAATTAAAAACCATTTTATAAAGTGTCTTTCTCAGAGCTATTCTGATTGTGGGCTATAATATATGCGCAGTTAATCTGACACAATGTGATGAACAATTCATAGGGGAAAAAGTCCCTTCTTTCTTTTCTCCCTGGTAACGTCTGCACTGTGACTTTAGCCCTTCGTTTCCTTGTAATGGTGGCAGTATGGGAAATTAATCTCATATTATTGCACTCATTGTAAATCGGTCTGGATTATGAGCATCAGTTAAATGCCTAACATGTAAATTATAAATCTGTGTGTTTTCAAGGAACAAAAAACACCAGAAATATAAAGTGATGTCATCTGAGAGTGAGAGATCCAGAAGTGAATTACAAGACTGAGTTACATTGTCTGCACTACCAGGTGAAAAAAATTAATCCACAGACTGATTTTAAAATGAGGGAAAAAAATCGATTGAGGGTTGATGAGAAGCCACAGTGAGACATCGCTTCTCTAATCTGAAGACACTCTGCTTCTTCCTCCTTCCAGCAGCTTCAAGCCTCAAATCATGATTTCCCCAGAGAAATTATTAATTATGTAATTTATGCTCCTGCAAAGATAACGCTCCATCCATGTATGTCTTCACTGAGTCACACATCCCAGTCTTGTTCATGCTCTTTTACCCAATTATCATTCTCTTTTCAGGGTTTTTACATCTAAATGTCATGTGCTGCCATGCTGCAGCATTTGTTACCGTTTTAAAAAATGATCAGCACTGAACGGAAAAAGTTTACATTACATTTTAATTACATTCATTGCCGGTGAAAGGTGACCAGTTTTCAATAGGAGCTTTAGCAATCACAGCCAGGCATCATGCTGAGCAAATACCTTTTGGAACAGCACTATATACATTGCATATGTTGGATTTATTGGACTTATTAGTTGATTATGGCTCTGCCATCTCTCCAGGATCTTGCAATTGCAATAATTAATGCAAATCTCTGCAATAGCTGCAAGAGTTTGAAGTTTTACCTATAAACTGCAATATTTCCGCATCAAATGTTCCAGAATGTCGTGTTCATGTGCTTACTGAGACAGAAAGGGTGCACAGAGAGAGATTCAGATTCTTGGGCATGATTGAGACAGAGAGAGGCCACAGCTTTTTTTTTTTTTTTTTTTTTTTTTTTTAATTTTCTTTCTTAGTTTTTTCATTTTTCCTCTTCTTTTCTCTTCCAAGGCTCATTTAAAATGAAAGAGCCTTGGGAGAAAAATTCGAATTTTCCCTGCCAACTTGCTTGAATCACTGTTTTCAATCATTTCCGCGATTTTAATGAAAAATAAAACAAAACAAAAAATTTAAAATTGCATCACACTTTTTAGGAAAGAGGCCAAATTGTGTCATTTTTTGCTGCAATAACATAAAAGTCCTGTGAAATCCTCGTTCCCGGTTGGACTGATTATGCCTTATTAATTTTTTGGTAGCTCTTGAAAATATGTACGTGTGTGTGTGTGTGTGTGTGTGTGTGTGTTATATATTTCATCAGTGAATCAAAGTTGCACTGAAAATGTATAGCCTTACTATGAGCAATAATCCCTCCAGATCAGTTCCATTTTAATATATTACTACACCACAGGCTCTCTGCAAAGAACTCTGCACAAAGTTCGCAGCAATATAAATGCATTATGGATTAAGTGTAATTGTGCCACATGACAAAATGCATTAGCCATCAGCAGAGTTGTGCATATTCAAACAGGAAACATTGCTCTCTTCAGAGACACTTTTGGCGAGAGGCGAAACTATTATCTCCAAACAGAAAGGCATCAAAGAATCATATCCATCATTATGGTTTACAGTGAGTGAGAGATGAATGAAACTATGTGCTTACGAATGTAATGTTGAAAGCCGTGAACCTCTATGAAATACACACATGCAAACACACACATGCACCCCATTTGTTCAATTTAATCATCTGTTCTGTGGGATCTGTCAAATCCAAAAAAAAGTACTCATCACAAGTATAATACCATGATTATGTTAAGACTAGCTGGTAAGCACAGTCAGAACAGATTACCTCTCAAATCCCTAACTGCTATTTATACTACATTTAGACCGATATATCAGGCTGATATTGACCTTTTATTACATATCGGATATCCGCCAGTCATGTCATCCATCTCCAATTTAACAGAGGCTGCCCCCCGATTACAGATATATAAAAACAGTGTGTAAACCCTGCAGTGCAATGAATTGCATTGCATTTTCTTTGCACACGTCATTTTTTTTTTTTTTTTTTCCCCTGCAGAGTAATTCTTCATTTAAAGGCCTAATGTATCTCAGAGTTTCCCTGCCATTGAATAGGTTGGGTGGGTCACACTGCATCATAGAGCTGCCAACCCATGTAGAAGAATTTCATTAGTCTAGGTTTCAATTGAGAGTTTTAATGTTCCATGGTCTAAATGTTGTTTTGGAGGCTTTTCCTACCTGACAGGAATAAAATTTCGATGTATACACTAAGTACTTGATTTATTTATTTATCTATTGGCATAAAAACACAGAACTTTAAAATATTGGCTTGGTTGGGTGTTGATTTATAGTTTTCTGACTTATATGACTGTTCCATCGTGTTCCCTGTATAGGGCACATTACTTTTCTTTGCACTCGCCCTCTTATACATTGCATGACCAAACCATATAAACCACTTCCCTCCCTCATGTCACTGCAAGTCACTGAATCAAAAACCCGTAATGCAATCTTAAGTTTAAATGTTTCCCCCAAAACATAACCCAAGTGATTTATGGCTCCACATGAGGGAGATGAGAGGTTTGTGGGCCCAGTGGCTCCTGTGAACAATCTGAGATGGGGCTTGGCTACCAGCAGGGTGACTGGGCGCTGTGTTGTTTATCTTCTCCACACTGAGGTCGAAGGACCCCTGCTTGTCAGGATAACTCAGCAGGCTAGGTCATAACTGTCAAACACAAAACCCCAAGCCTTTTTAGTTTTGTCTTGAATTTTGCGCCCTCCGACTCATAAGTTCTGGTCAGAGGAGAAATAAATCAGAACCTGTGGGAGTTTGGTAAGAACAGTGACCAATCCTGTCATCATATGCCCAGTTTCAAAGTTACTTTGAATTGAGAAAAACGAGGCAAAACGAATAGTGACTACAACATCCAACCTTTATAAGACATGCATGCAAATGCCCCAAGTATGTAGACACAAGGACAAGCGCAGACACTCATACTAATCTTGACACAATACCAGAATTTGGACTTGGATATAATACAATAGAAAGATTACATGTGCATTATGTCCATTTTATCTCACCACTAGATGGTATCAAGAGCAACAATTTGTAAACTATTCGCAAAGCCACTCCTCTCCCTCTCTGCCTTTCTTCTCCCCCTGCTCCAAAACTATGCATCACGGCAATACAGAGGCTGGCCTTGGACAAACTTTGCTAAGCTCTGTGCCTACAGGCTGATAACGAAAATCAACCAATCGCTAAAGGGAGCTATGAGTAAGTGTTGCAGTTTACCAGTCTTGTTTTGCCATACGTCTCTCCTACGAAAGGTTACATTCGGCTCAAAGCAGGTAGACCTCTCCAGCACTCAAATGAGACTCCTATATTGATCTGTGTTTTATTTCTTATCATGTTCTCTTTTTGTCTAACCTTTGAAGCCACGATTTGCCTCAGTTGCTGCACTCACTCACGATTGTAAACTGTCAGGAATGGGGAAACAGTGGGAGGAGCTTGAGTCTGGATTTTAGTTTAGTTTTGTTTATTTGACAGGGACAGTACACATTCAAGAAAATGTTTCAGAATTAGCCAATAAGGCTAGTTTTCATCAAACAGTTAAAATAAATAAAATTTTAACAAACATGTTACAATAAGCTCAATGCAAATAAAATGATTTGTCTAAGTCATGGTGGCATCAAACGTAGAGAGGAGGAGAAAATTCCTGAAATCAGCAATATAGCTTGTTGGTATTGGCTTATATCATAACATTTCAAAATGTCTCCACAAGGCAGACATTAAGTTCTGAAATTACACAGTGTAGGATTAACATCTAAAAATATTGATACTACTACTATGAAAATGTTATCACATTAACTAGGACAACTTTGTAGTACTGCGACTTTTGCACAGATGTGTTGGTCAGAAACTGCAAGTAGAACTGTTTTATATCAGTATACCAGTTTTGTCAAACAGTTGAAGTTGTAGCTCAGGACATGGTGGAGTTTGATTTGATGGTGTTGCCCCGTTTTCACCAGTTTGACCCTGAATGTTTGTATTCACTTTCAACTTCCAGGCTCTCTCTAGCCTCTTCCTATTCTTTCATTTTGTAGCACACTATATTTCTAAGTGAATCGCTGCCCTCCACAAGAAGCCCATCTTTCTCTTCTTATTCCTCTAATTTCAAGTATTCTGGTCCACACGAATGCAGCCTCTGGAGGTGACAATGAAATTTTGAATTTCAGCTAGCAGAACACATTTGATCATCGTGTTGAGCGCGTATAAAATTCACTATTGAATTCATTCTTTTTGCATTGTTATTGAAGTAGTATTGAACTTTTGGCTGTTGTGACAACACTAACATACAAAAAATAACAGCTTGGTGTCACAAAATTTCAGGAAAGGAATGCGGCGTCTTAAAATGCAAATAATGTGCTCTGTGCATGAAAAGTGAGAGAAATAAGTTTCCCCACCAGGAAAGGATTATGTTGAAGAGACATGACTGGAAGCAGATAATAGTTTGACAGTGAAATAATGTGGAGGATGGGGTGGTGAATGGGTGGAAACATTTACCTTCATCTCTTACCTTCAACGACCCGGGTTCAAATCCAAACTCATACCAAGAAGTTTTCTACTCTGAGTGAAGCTTTCATTTTCACCAAAAGTTTTTTTCTTATTTATCCAAGACCCAAACTTTCTCCTTACCTTAATCTGTTTAGATGTTTTTGTGTAAGTCACCTAAACCTACTGTAACCTTAAACATTAAACTTTACTGTTGTCTAGCCTTTTTGTGCAGCAAACATTTATATGGTGTCATGATATTGTCACATGATTCATCCCTGGTGGAGCAACATAATCTTAACCATGTCTACAACACTTAATCTGCATTGCAGAGTTCATGGTCACGCAATGAAATTTTGTGAGTCTGTGTTGCGAACACACACGCTGAATCTCCTTCGTTCTGTTTATTGAATTTCTTCATGGAACGCAACTCGTGTCACTTTTCTGATTCCTGGCACGGATTAGCCAGTGTTTTATGTCTCCCCCTGAACCTTGCGAGATGAAGAATTAAAAAGCCGCTCAGCTCTTGCTGCCTCTTTAATCTCCTCTACAGCTGAGAGGCCCACAACTCTCCGCGGCCCCTATTTACAGCTAAACACAATGCATTAACCCCCTGAATCGTGCCTTCACCTCCCCCCTGCCCTGCCTCTCTCCCTCTCACCCCTCCTTTGCATCCCATCCTATTCATCACAGGCAGTCTGCACGCTGAAGAAAGTATGACCATACTGACCTTGAGGAAGTCTCGCTCATAAGAAGACTCACCCAGGCCAAGATCTAGGGTCTGTCAAGATGATTTCTTATTCTATTTAATGGAAGAAGTGCAATGCTTTATCACTCCCCGGGTTCATGGTTTATATAAGGCATGAGGGCCGACCCCGTTTGAAATGGTAAGCTGTTTAGTCAAAACCCTGTACAGAAAAAAGATGTCCTTAAGAGTCACAGTGATTTAGGGCCAAGGGGGTGAATGGGTAATTTTATGTTAAACCGGCACTCTTCTGAATAGTAAACTAAGAAACAGATGACAATGTCCCCCTATCTCCTCAATGACATTTTCTGCTGAGGCATTTGCAGAAGATAAGCATGAATGAATACCGAGGAAAGTGTTTCTTTGTCCTTACGCACTCGACTAACACCGCAGTTCAAAGTCTGATTGTTTTTGCTCCCAACTAAAAGTGTTCGATTGCACTGAACTTCCAACTATTTCATTATAGAGATAATGTCAGTGGCAAAAGATCCAGATAGGGACAAAAGCACTGATGCGATTGCATTCGCAGTGATTGTGAATGTCTCCGCTTTTAAGGTTTTTATTAAGTCCCAATCCGATGTCGGGTATGGCGCCGCCTGTTCCTCATTATGGGCTACGTTTATGTTCCCTGAACTGAAGATCTTTCTTTCACTCTGGATTACATTAACAGTGATGTAGTAGCTGAGAGTTTGCTGGTTGAACATAAGTTAAAATCTATTTTTAATTTATGAATGGCCTCTTTAGTGTAGTATTATTTTTTTAAATTAACACGAAATTTACCAGCTTTTTGAGCTAGATCTCAAAGATGCAAACTGAGTCAGTAAGTTGTTGTATTAAGTATAAGTGTAAGTATTTTGTGTCAATATTCATCGAAACATTTGACCATTTTCAGAAGTATGTTTGTCAAAAATTCTTGTGAGGGTGGAAAATGAAAAATAAAAAGATGTGGAAGTTCCGCTGCTTGTGTTCCAGACAGTTTTTATATAGTGGTTGTCCTCCATCATGGAGCCTTTATCATATTGAATGAAGCAGTGGATGATGTGCCCAGCCAATACCTATTTACAGTAATAACAGGTCAGAATTGGCCCAATAAATTGGCAAGCC
>OMLF01001416.1:6497-17104 GCA_900302615.1 Holocentrus rufus | reverse complement strand
TTTTTTTTTTTTTTTTTTTTTTTTTTTTTTACAGTTATACAGTCTCATTTAAGAGAGAAACATGCAGATATAAATGACCCAGTTTTAAACCAGATCCAGGGTTCCATATTTGGCCAAGAGTTTGTGGCCAAGTAACTTCTGAGGCCTATTATAGTTGGACATTTTACAATTCATCACTTCCTGACAAAGGAAAGCTTGAAATGTATGTTGAAAATGTGTTCAACCTTACAAAACCTTTATTGCTTCCATTTTTCAATACATGTGGCATAAAGAAATTGCGCAAAAAGTAGAAGAAAAATAAAAAAAAAGAAAATCACAGGCCAAAAATAAATTAGGGCTGAAATTAGAGTTTTGATTGACACAGGATTAGTATTATCAGGGGACCTCTGTCTCCACAAAAATATGGAAGGTAATTTGTGCTGGAATTTATACTTAATAAATTACAGACATTGCAGATTTGCATGGGATTAAAATCACCAACGATCTGCGCAATTATTACAGCTCACTGGACATCCTCAGGTGAAATTAATCCCGTGTGAATAGGGCTTAAGCCACTGTACGCACACACACACCAACACGCAGGCGCACACACAATGCACGTACACACAAAAACTGAGTCTGCCACATTACAATCCACCTCTTACCCCAGTGTGTGGAGATGACAGTAAACACAAACATGACCCATATAGAGCGTCACAGGATAAGTGGAGTCAATTTACACTTTAATGAGACATTGACTCCAGGCAGGGTTGGATTAATGCACCAGCTTACGGGGCTGAAGCATCAAGGCCAAAGCTAGTACAAGCCTAGCCGAAGTCAAACTTAAGAAGCTGGAGAACAAAATAAACTCCTCTTGGCCTGATGGACGGTTTCAGCCTGGTAAAAAGGTCATTTTCTTCACGCACTTCTTGTACCTATCCATAATTGACACATCTTTAAAAAAAAAGTGAGTATAACAACCTTGTAGGGGAAGGGGAAAAAAAAAAACAAAAACAAACAAATCAGACAAACTGACATTGTCAACTTCGAGTGTACGAACTAAACTTGCATTTGTGTTTTTTTATGCGAAAAGTTAGTATTGATCAAAAGATGCGCCGGGAATCGGAAAGTACCTTGATCACCAGTGACACCAGCTACTTCTCAAGGTTTTCCCTTCAGTGCAAAGCTTTGTCAGCCACACTTGTTTTTTTTTTTTATGGTGTCAAACGGGGACAGCGCCTGTTTTCATGAAGTATTTGTGAATATTTATTGGAATGACTCATGGACGAACTGACAGACTCGTTAATGTGAAAGACAATTAGGATGGAGTACAGCTTCTGACACGAGCACGCCTGGTGATTTAATGGGATAGGATTATAATGCACCTTTTGATGCACCTATTTTGTAAATTCACTATTTTTTTTTTGCAGCTTGTTGTGTGCTGGCCTCTCTAATATCAACAGAAGCTAATACAGGGAAAGACCCATTGCATAATGATCTAATTAAAGCACTGGAACTCAAGCCTGGCAGCCACAGTGAATTGGTGCTCTGTTTATATTTGCATTAGAATTTGTGCTCCTCATGAACTATGTGTTTTTCTATTAGTCAAGATGTGCTTTTGAATATTAGGGACACCATGCCTGCCAGCGTTTATCCCAAAATCCCGAGCGCTCCCTTGGGCGTTTTAATCAATGACGGAGCAACCGAACAGATAAATTAAAACCGCTGACCAGGACTTCTCTTGCACGTCTGCTTTTTCCTGTTAATATTGTTTACAACGCGCAGCCTGGTTTGGAGCGGCAAAACTACAAGCTGATTCAGGGTGACAACAACACACAGGATTTGGCGAAGTCAACACATCCCAGGGCGGAGGTTTGTGTTTTTTGTATCAGCGGCAAGTGGGCTTCAAATGTGTTGTATTGCTGCTCCCCCTGGAACGGAATAACCGTCTTTGGTCTGCAGACTGTTTTACATGCTAAGGGAATTTGCTTCGATCATTCTTGAATCAATCGTTGCCCATCCCGGCCAAGCAAAAGCAGATGAAATGGATTGCCAACTAGTGGGAGAGATAATAGAATTGGAAACCCCGACGTCCCAACTCTGCAATCTTGATTCTCAGAGATGTAAACCACTGTAATCTGAGCGATGAATTTTCCACAGATACAAACAAGCGGTCCTCTGCCTGACGTGGACAAGTTCAATTCCGCCGTCAAAAGGCGCCTCTGTGCTCCGGGGCGCAGTCACGCCTTCGCTTTGTTTCCCCGTGCTCTGAACCATAGTGGAAACGTCTCAGTTTGTTGCGTTTCGTTTGCTGCCCAATTACAAGTGAACCAAGGCTTGTAAACAAAAGTCACATGTACGCACAAGTGGCTTGTTTATTGGACGGGGTTTCAGCAACCTCACATCCTGCCAGGTGAGGGATTTTGGCAGCGCGGGGCGTCAAAACAAATGTGATTCCAGGCCCTGTAACTTCATCGGAGCATGGGCTCGTCTGCACCCTTTGATGTAATTTACCTTCTCTGGTGTTCATATCGCACTCATTTCCTGGCCCCGTATATTGATTGAAGTTTGCCCTCAGTTCATTTTGTTATGCTGCGCTTTCCAAGCATGAGTAGCAAATGTCAACATCCGTCTCCTTATACCTTTAAAACCTTTTCGCTTTCTTTGAACGTTCCTGCTCCTAACGAGCTGCTCTCTTGGAAGAGGAATGAGACACGTTTTCCAGGTTTCTCAGCGCCCGACTGAAACATAACTGAAAATCTAAGAGACTGGGAGGACTTCACAAGTGCAGCAATACTTCTGACACCTTTATCACTTCCTCTCTCTATATATATATATATACTGTATATGTAATGATGCTCAACAGGGCCATCAGGAGTGACAGGTTCCAGTCGCAAGACCAAGCTAGAAATCAGGAAAAGCTGCAGGGATCTGACACAGAAGAATCAGGCGCCGTGTCCCCAGTCTGTTCGCAGTTTACTTTTCCCTCTTTTATGCTAAGGACGGATTTATCAGCGCCGTTAAATTTGACTCTATCTTCGTCACAATCGGCAATCACATCATTGTCTTGCCAGCGAAAGTTATAGAATTCTTCCAAACGTTCCATCATGAGTTATATAAGAAAAACAACGATTATTATCACATCTGTCACTGTGTGAGGCTGATTGCGGGAGGTACTGGGTGAAATTTACAGTCACACAAAGGTACTAGGCAGTGTTCTCTGTGTGTGTGTATGTGTGTGTGTGTGTGTGTGTGTGTGTGTGTGTGCGCACTGAGGCTGCCAGGGGAGGACTATTTCATTTACAGCTCTCCTTTTGGTTGCTTCATTTTCTCTTTTCATGTTTCCCTATCTCTCTCTTTGACTTGCCCAACTCGCGTGCACACACTTGCACGCACGCACACATACGCATACGCACACGTACGTTCAGTGTTTCGCTTCTTAGGCGTTATCGATGCTTCAGGCTTGGAGATGGGAGAAACTAAGAAACTGTCATCGCCTGATGCAGCGGGTCTTATTTATCATACAGGAGCACACAGAAATGGAAGCGCTACATGTGCAACTCAAGCATTAATATGCTTATCTCTCGCATTTCCTCCACTGCTCACAATTGATTGAAAGTTCAGCCGCCATTATTCAATTTGAAAACAATTCTTTCATTGAATTGCTCCATAGAGCCAGTTATTATTATAATTTTTTCTTTCTCTTTTTTGCAGATTTTGACTGAACCTCACGGGCAAGGAAGGAAACAATTTCTCAATTTGTGTGTTTGTGAAGACAGACTCAAGCACATAATGCTGCTATAGCAAGTTGCCACTGAATGCAGATGAATTGACTTGGAGAATAATTTTCAATAGCATGATTGCCTCTCGTCTGAGAAAAAAAACGGCCGACTTGCTAACTATGAGGCTACAGTCCAGCACGATCATGACTCACAGGTACAAAAGTAATTACAATAATTTTCCAGCAAGCTACTTCAACTCAGCCAGCTCTTGTTATAGATGCTGAAGCATATTCACAAGTCGTTCATTCAATGCTTTCTCCACTTCTCAAATGTGCTTTTTCTCAGTTTTTGGACTGTTGCTTTCTTCCCCCTTGCTCTGGGTGGATTTGTTTTTGGTGTTGTGGTTTTGATCTCTCGGCCACTCTGTCTCAGTTTCTGTTAATGGAGGGCAGTGGCGCTGTAGGTCGTGCGATTTGTGAGTAGAAACCACCTTTATGGTTCCACTAAAGCTCTCTGAAGTCAATGCTATCCGTAAAAAGGTCAATGTATTTTGGATTAGGTGTCTTTTTTTTGTCACAGGTGCATTTCCATGGCTTTGAATTTGTAATGCAGATGAGCCGGCGCGACTCTTAAGAGTTTCTGCCAGAACCCAGGCATGAACTCTCTTCATATTTGCAATATTTGTCCTTGAAGTCTTTGTGTCTCTTCTTCATAGGTAATCCTAACCTCGCTGTGAAAGGCGCTGAAAAGGTGCTTTAAAAAGGTATCCAGAAGTACAGTTCATATTGTTAAGCTATGGATCCAAAGACTAAAATGCTAAACATAGGTGTTTTCTAAAGCAAACATCTGTGCACAGCATGGTAGGGGTCTTGGGTTGACATGCAGCATCCATACTGTGAGGGATTTTGTGTTGGGAGTTTGGCTTGTGGAGGGAACTTCTTATCTTTTCATGTCTGATTGCCTGGTCCTTGATTTGAGGACACACACTCAAGAAAACGCATTCTTCTTCGCCTCATGTATCCAGGCACATTCCAGATGTCCGCCGGTCAAAGACGGGAAAGTGCAGCATTAATGTAACTCGAGGCTTCCCGTGTCTGATGACGATAATCTCTTTGCATCTGTCTCAGTCCAAAGATAATGAGGAGCTGATGAGATGGTTCACTTCTGGGTCTCTTTCTGAAGAGCTTCATCTATTTCCTCCTGATCCTTCGGAGGCGTTTTATGGCGTAATTGTCTTCTGCCGTCATTTGTCACGTATGACTCTCCAGGCGCAGTGAGTGGAATATACATGGCGGTGGCGTGGTTGGAGAGGGTGTATTAGCCGCTGTCAGCGCAAAGGTCTGCCTGACAGAATCAATTACTGCTCTTGATCCGCGATGTGTGTGCAGCCATGATGTGGTAAATCATAGTTAATCGCTGAAATGTTTGTGTGTTTTGATTTGTCGGCCAAGAGTGAACTCCCAGTCTAGTAGGTTGTCAGCTCATTAACATGTGGTTCCTCTACAATTATCACTGTTTAGATTGTCAACATGAACTCAGGGGCATTCAATAGCAGTGAGTGGTTGAATTTTCTCTCAAGGTTATTTCTGTAAGTTTTCCCCCCAGATTTGCCATTCAGTCGTGAATCTTTCAGTAGTTCTATCATATCAATTCTCTAGTGCTTTGTAGATTATGGGAAGCATGTTACACTGCTCAAGGTCTTAAATTTATTGATTTATTCACATTTTATCTTATTTTATTTATTTATTTTTATTTTATTACATTTTATTTTTCATTTTCTTATTCTGTTCATACCCTTGTTTCATTTTATCTTTTTATGTATTTCATTATGTATTTTGTCATGTATTTTCATTCATTTTATATATTTTTAATATTTTCGTTTTAATGTCATTGTAAAGCTCTTCTAATTGTATTGTTTTTGTGGCTTCAATTCTCTCTGTACAGCACCTTGAATTTACCTCTGTGTATGAAACATGCTTTATAAATGAAATTGCCTTGCCTTGCCTAACACAATCTGGAGCACAGAACAGTACAACAAAATGCTGTATTGCACTAACCTCAAAATTGAACATCTAAACAGTTTTTGTTGCCTTGTATTTGTTAGAATGGCCAGCTCTGCAATTAAACATTTTTAATTCACTACATTTAGACAGACTCCCCTATAAAATCCATCATATTCTTTTGTTTTTTGTTTTTTTTCCCCCAGTTTCAGATTTTTTACCCCAGCCTTCCAATTTTTTTTCTTTGTTGGAATAAATTGAAAGCAGTGAGCAAGACACCTCCTTGCTTGCAGTGCAGGCATTTTTATTTTGTCTAACAGAATTAGTCTCAGCACGTTCTCCACAAATCCTCTACAAACTCACAGGATTTTAACGTGTTTATGGATGGTACTTGCAGCGGTTGCTTGCTGCTGTCAATAGATTTGAGTTTTGTTTCCTTGTCCATTCAAATGTGTCCTGACAAAATCGTCAGTCGGTTTTCTGATGCACAGAAATCACCAGGATCCTTATTGGCTGGTTAATATTGGTCTATCCTTTATTTTCGCAGTTACATTAAAGTAGGCTTTTAGAAACTGATAATGCAAAAATCAGTAAACAGCTTACAGAATGTTATAAGTTGGAATAAGTTATGAACACAAATTGGGGGGTTATTTTATTTAAATGTGATTGATGTGTTTTTTCTGATAGTGACAGTGGTATTTGCTCCCGAGGAGAAGCTGCAACAGTTCTATACTCTTATGTGTTTTACATTAAGCATTTTGAGGATGCTACATTTTCACCACTGGTAAACAAGTTTTAAATTGTACTTGTACTTAAGTGTAATTTTGGAGTTGCATAAATTTGTGTATTAATAATGAGGGAAAACTATTTTATGCCACTGTAACTACTTAACACTTTAAGTTACAGAATTCATATCAGTACCACCAATGTGTGAATAGTGTGCTAACATAGTCATACCTGCAATTAATGCGTTAATTAGCTTAATTTATAACCTCATTAACTTTTGCGTCATGGTGATTATGGCGGGACACGTCTAAATTTGCTAGAATTAATTGATTGTTATGGGTTTCCATATTTCACTTTCACAGCTCTTTTGTTAAATCATAACCGCTGAGTGGCTTAACTGACTACAGGCTGTGGTAACTTCTAATCAGTGGAGCTGGTAACAGGCCCTTGACGCACAAAAATTAGCGACCACATTTCTAAGTTTTCCATTTCAGTTTAAGGTTAGACCAAGTGACAGGTCTGGTCTGCAGCAGGAGTCAGAATGTAACAAGCCAAAGTTTGTATTGGTGTTGATCAATTGAATGTGTTGAGGCTTTTGGCAACTTACTGTATAACATGAGAAACTTTTAACTAAGAGCATTGTTTTTGCTGTTCGTACAGATTTATTGAAATAACTGTCATAGAGAAAATGTCTTCATGCACTTCACTTTCCCCCGTCCTCTACTTGCAGCAGAGTAAATATGAGAATCTGTCAGAAAGTGGAGAGCGGCAGTGTTAGGGCAGTACAACAATGATAACAGCCTAAATCACCCCCATCATTTTGTTGTTTTCATGGCCGGCTCAGAATGGTTACAGCACACAGGGGACCTCAAGCAATATAAATGTGAACTGTCAGCCACTGAAAGCTTTCTTGTTATTCTGAAAGGGGAATGAAGACTGTACAGCAGTCAAATGAGTGGAAGCTAGTGCCTAAAGTGCAACATCATAGGGCATAGGTTTTTTATGAAGCGTCAACATGGAACTGTGTTATTTATTTTGGCTCAGCACAGCAACATGTCTGCAGTGAAGGGCAGTTACCAGCAGCTTGGTGTCAACTTAATTGGAAGTAGTAAAAATGACCTCATATCATTTGGGGCATCTTCAACTTTGATTTCTTTCTCATGAAGCAAATTTAGAGCGAGCTTCCTACGCTGGTGCACAACATGGTTGTCACAATGATAGCTAACTTAAAGAGATGAAAATTAATTATGTCTCCAGAGCATGTTACAGATGCCTTTTGGAAAAAAAAAAAAAAAAAAAAAAAAAAACGGTATGTATTGGATAGATCAATTTTAATTATTTTTGTTTTGCCACACCAGTGGATGGGACTTTTCCAGGAGGAAATAGCGGATTTCTAGCCACTGAGGATGGGCACAAAACTTGACAACAAGCCAAAGCTAAGCTGACTGTTTTGAATTTTAGAAATATAAAATATGCCGAAAGATAAAAGACAAAAGATGCCTCTATGACTTTTCCTTGGACAACTTTCTGCACAAACCAGTGTTCTTAAATGATGAACTATTTGGAGTTGTACAGTTAAAAAAAATCATTTTGTGCCATATTGCATCCATATTCTGTACCTGCTGGCTGCAGCACTTTATTGAAGCTACATAACACGAGTGAAATATTCAAAGCCGAGATGCCATTGTTCTATGACTGCAGCATTACATGAAATAGAAAACGTCCTGTGCGTCATTTTAAAAAACATTTCCCTGTACTTCAGCAGGACATATTTGGGATCTTTGGAGACCCTGGGATCTCTACTAAAATTTGCAATAAAGTTCCACAGGTTTGAATAAAGCAGCGTGGTTTTGGTAATGATGAACAAACTGATGGGTTTGACAGGCAAACAACCACCATCGATCTTATTTTAAAGCGACGTTTCTCATCTTCTTTGGTGAAACATCTTCATTACTGTGGTGTCTTTCTCTCTAATTCCCAGAAACCCACCTGTCAATCAAAGAGTGTGGGTGGGACCATGATGTCCTTTCTCCTTGGATTTCCTGTAGATGAATTTTAATTGTCCTTAAGTGGTGCTCTTGTATCTGTCCAGCCATGGTGGCTATCAGTGTTCATGCTAACTACCCAGGTCTTCCTCTGTTTATTTATTTATTTATTTATTTATTTATTTATTTCACAAGCAGAATTGAGCAGAATACAAAGATAAAGATAATGGCAGAAGTAATCAGCACCAGTGATTACAATGTCTGTTATACACATAAACATCTCTGGAATTCTGTAATAGTTAGATCATTTCAAAGTGGGTCTGGAATTTGTACATTTGTTGTTTGTGAATAAAGAATTAAGACACATAGATTAGGAACGTTTCATTCCAGAGGCTTGTCTGGCCTATTTTCATAGTAACAAATAGAATTTTTTGAGGTTAATGGAATGAGCAACATTAGCAGCACTGCAAAGGAAAGTGCTGAAATTACACCAAAAATAACTGTTTATCTCACTCTGAAAGAAAGCCTGTGTCTGTGAAAGTTTCACAGGCACATTCACAAAGAGAGCAGCAGTTGTCAATCTCTGTGTGTTTTGAGAGGGTAGAGTTTACAGGGTATGCATTATGTAAGATTTTGAAGTGACATTATTTGAAAGACAATATTTTGGAGGAAAAAGACAGTTTCTTCTCCTGCCTGTCTTCCACACAGGAACATAAATCATCATAAATCACAAAATACCCAAATTAAGCCTGTGCTCCAATGTGTTGATATCAAATCCAGATTACATAAACTGTCTGGAGCCAGTCAGGACTTACTGTATTGAGATGCAAACGCGTGGCTTCGTAACGAGCGCTCGGCCCGCGAGTTCAGCATGTACACCTGTTCCTCCTCTTCGTTATGTGTGCAATCACTTGGCCTTTGTTATTAGAATGAAATTGCTTTTATTTCTTGGGGGAGATGGGAACAAGGTCTGGCAACCTGTCAGGGAACAGATCTTTAATCACTGGCCTTGAGTAAACCTTAGGAGTTTTAAAGATGTTTTAATGACCTGCCTTGTCGCCGCATCGTTCACCTTCTGACTATTAGAGCCGGGGAGGACAGGAGGCTAATTGAAGTGTCACTCAGTGGAGAATTGTATTTCGTCTTCCTCTCTCTCTCTCTCTCTCTCTCTCTCTCTCTCTCTCTCTCACACACACACACACACACACGCACGCACACACACACATTTGAAGGCCCTCGCGCTCGTGTTGATTCACTTAATCTTTGAGCTGAATTGTATTCCGCACAATTCCGCCGCCTCTCTTTCACTTTTGCTGTGGACAGAAGAATAATCTGTTTAAATAAGAAATCTCTGTATTCTGAAAAGGCCGATAGCCGAGCGGGCCGCCAATTACACACGATAGAAATTCACCGGTCGTAACCGACGCCTCGTGCAAGACATGTATAAAGGTGTTTCAGTGAGAGCTGTGGAATTGCATCATGGGCTCTAAACAAATTAGGGGGGGTGGATCTCCCCCCCGAGGCTTATTTAATATGCATCTCGATACATGATCAACGATACGATGCATCTAGATACATGTAGCCAACAAGTCGGTCCGATTCGATTCAGCCCTGTCATGATGCGATGCAATAATGTTCATCTATATTTTGAATCTACGAATGCTATAGTTCTATCATCGGTTGCAAGAAGAGATCCTGTTAGAATCCAATGACAGGAGAGACAGAGTTGGACATTACAATGGTATTATTTATTGGTATTTTTATTTATTTATTGGTAATGGTATTATTTGGGGTCTCATTTACTGGTAGTAAAACATGGAAATTGTTGGAAACAGCAAAATGCATTAGAAACAGTCCACTGTTTCTAATGCATTTTTGCAAAGCTTTGGTAGTGAAATTAGCCTGTGCAAGGAAGGGGGGCTGTGGCGGAACATGTCGATGGTACCTTTAACCATGCCTAAAGCAGCAGGTGGTATTGTGGGGGAAGCAGCCGCTCACCGTCCCTGGCTCTGGCTCACTGGGTCTCATTAAGTCTGGCCCACATCAAAGAATAATTCAGCCAATTTTGGGCCCAGTTCCCCCCTTCTGACAATCTTAAGCACAGCCTGATTTTTTTTTTAAAGATTATCTTGCCCCATTCTCCTGTGGTGTGAGGTGTGTTCACTGATTTCAAGTCGGAAACGTGTGGGGGGGGG
>OMLF01001411.1:6741-17697 GCA_900302615.1 Holocentrus rufus | reverse complement strand
CACCACCGATAACCATATACACACAACAAGAGGAAATCTCACTGCCAGAGCTAGATGACCCAAATTTCCACAATGGCTGCACTTACTGTACATATTTAAGTTGATCCTTATTCAATATGCAAAACCCATGGTATACCGTCACATTCCAAAACATAAATTCTCATTTACATACACAACACTGCAAAATGAGAATCACCCACTGGTGAGTGTATAAACTCCACGGTAACATTCAAAGTCAAACAACAACTATCTTCCCCTGTGAACAATGAAGCATGACAGTCTGAATTGCCATAACGCACTGTCAGAGGGCTGCTCCAAAGCTCACAGCATTGAATTTCCCTCTGAATCTTGTCTTGCTCATCTAATAACTTTGTTTATGTCTGCTGTGGGACATGTCTGAAGAGACACCTTGAACACTGGGATACAGCTCTCAGTCCAAACATAAAGAGAGAAATGAAATATTCACCCGCCTTATTGTCTCTAGACTCCTAGAGAAGAATCAATAAAACATAACATTGGCTCCTTTCTGAGTTTAAGACTTCCGATGGGGTTTGAATCCCCCATGTGACGTTGGAGGCTTTACACTCGCATATAAAAACACCAGAGTTTTAGTTTGATGTTTGAATTAATCAGTGGAGAGCTTCTTCAGAACAAAAAGATCTGATGTTGCCTATGGGATATGTGGCCATCTGGGATTGCACGGCAAGTATTTAAAAGCGTGTTTTGATGAATGCATTTCAGCAACCATAATAAGCTAAACTAAAACAGACCACTATAGACCCGCTCGTATCTGTGGTTCAAAACCCAGCCATCCTTTCGCATTATCTGCTAGATATTTTTATTGGTCTAATCTTCCCCTCGGAGAGCAAACCTTGCTTCAAAGAGCACCACTCAAACTAAGTGTTGACAAAAACAATGTCACTGTGTAGTCTGTTTGAATAACTTTCACTTGAAGGTTAAAGCCTCTATGAAGTGTGTCAGTCCTGACAAAACAATGGGGCAATTAAGCACACTAGATCAACATATGTCGATGGTTACCACTGGAAGACAAAGGACATGGCTAAGAACGAGGGGAGTGTGACCTCATTACCATGATATTACAGAGGGAAAAGAGATCCTTTGAGCTCCAATTCTGTAAATGGGTGAAAAAAAGGAAACAATACTTGCTTTGTTAGCATGCAAGCGCAACAAACATGGCTACTTTCACTGTCTCCAAAAAGTCTTGATAAGAGCCCCTCCTGATTAGTCAATCCAATCCCTCCATCCAGTGATGAGTTATAAGCTGCATATAAATGCGTAGCATGAACAAATACAGCATAGTTATATTTGAATTTTTATTGTTATTATTATTTTTGTCCTTGCTGATGCATCAGAAGACCCGTGTATTCAAAATGCAGCTAAACTGTCATGTTTTTTTAGTTGCATAGAATAGAACAGAATAAACTGATATAAATTAGTTGTTATTGTTAGAATGGTAGGCATGGCAAGACGAGAAGCAGAGAGAGAGAGAGAGAGAGAGAGAGAGAGAGTGAGAGAGAGCGAGAGAGAGATGAGCCTGGCTTCCTCTAAGTCTAAAAGACATGGAATGCAGAGTTCTTTAAGGCAAGTGATCTCCCACTAGAGCAATAATCAGTTGAGTTGAGCTCCACCACAGTGTAATTTGCCTCTGATTTCTAATCTTTGTAAAAGAATGAAAAGCTAAGTGCCTTCCACAAATGCAGACTATCATGGCATTTCTTCGGGCACATTATGGACCAGAGTGATTAGAGAACTTAAAATGCAAAGGCATCCCCTGAAACTGAATGCATTTACAATCCCATTAAAAATGGAATTGTGTCTGTGGGCCAACAGTAAATTTGAAATATCTTCCCTGCAACAGTTTTTCTCATACATTTTTCGTCTGCTGCCTCCCTCACTCTCTTGTTGAATCTGTTTGAGGCTGTGAATAATTTGCCGGTAACTTTCATGGAAATAGCTAGTTTCTATATAATTATATAACATCATCCATGAAAATGTTATCATGGCTTCATATTATTCACAAAGTTTCGTTCCAGTCTCTATCAAAAGCATCATGCTTATGCCGTTCATGTTAATAATTGATGACACTTCTGACATCATGCTGATTCTACTCTGAATTAAAAAAATGTTTAATAAATGTGTAAAATGGTATAAATATCAAGTTTATTGAGAAAGCATAGATTGAATTCAGTGTCTGGTGTGCAAGAGAAAGTCCTGACAATCATTACATCTTCTGCTCATGTTATAATTGTGAGATTTTTTTCAACTATCAAATTCTTATCTCTATTGTGCAGTCCCTGCTGTGTAGATCTCTGAAAACCCCTTCAGCTTGGTCTTATGAGCAGCCCTTATAAGCTCGAACTGCATCAGTGCAAAAACATGCACTTTATATTTCAGATAGGCAGAGTATCAGTGCGCTTGATTATAATATGTAAACGAAGCTCTACTTTCCCCATTGAGGAACGGTGGGATTCACACGACAATGAAAACAAGCATCCGCTAAATAACCTTTCTCAACCATAAACAGCCATAAACTTATCATAAATCCACATAAACACCTCTGTGTCCCAGTTCAAGCTAATGCGGTATTGTTGTACATTAATCCACCCAACATCGCAGCCATTTGACCTGGTTTAATGTAATCCAATGAGAAACACTCACACTGAACCCAAGATCACCCCCGTTCTCATTACAGGAAAAATCCGCCTACATAACAAATAGCCTTTAATTTGAACTGCATTAAAAAAAAAACAACTTATTCTTGTTTATCTACACGTTGACTTAACTATCTGGTTTCCACTCTACTAGTCAAAAAGCAGTAGATTAAACTAATATTTTGCTGTGAATATTTGCTGTGAATATTTTACCTGTGAATAGTTGTTATGGATATGCATAGATTTTTTCAGACTATTTGCATGTTTACCAAATGTGAATAGCATATTGTCTTCCTGGTTCATTGTTTTGATAATGACAACAGTGGGCTAGCTTTCTGCCCTATTGATTCAAAACACTGGACACAATTCAAACTTCACTTAAGGCACATACCAGTCAATACCCAGTAAGACTTTCTCCTGTACACACAGTATCATTCTTGTTTTGAAGAACGTCTAATCAATATCTGTGAACTGTCCCCTAAGCCTGAAACCGCAGAACAAAGACTCAAATGTCATCAAGATGTAAAATCTGAGGCTCCACTGACAATGAATAGGAGGCTGATTTTGTGAATGTCTGAGTTTTCGACCCTGATGAGTTTTATTGTCGTCAGCTCTGAACCAGAAGCTCTGAACTTATTCCCAGAAAATCCCTATGGGTGTGCTCAATTAACTTTACCATTTTTCTCAATTTCATTCTCAGTGGAGCACCTCATATTTCGCATCTTGATGACACAGGTTAAAGTCTGCACCAAGAATCTACAAAATATGAATATCAGATTTGAATAAAGACCTTAAAAAGCCAATAAAATAACCCAAACTAATGAATGCTCCATATAGCATACTGCAGACTTACAAACACTATGAAACTCAATCAGAGGTATTCATTATTGGAAGACATTAACTCAATGATGAGACATGACCATGATTTCAAGCATCTGATTGCAAAGGTTGAATGAACCAGCAGAATGTATAAACTCTTTAACATTTCCAAAATACTCAATGCTTAGCCTGAAACGCTCAAGTATGAGCTGCCTTGACTGCAGCTTGCATGAGTCCTCACACTCCTCCATCACATCTTTACACTTTGCATACTATATGCCTGCACTGCACATTATGTGCCTGAACAAAAACACAGCGGGATCAGGCTGCTGAATCACACCAGTAGTGAGGAGACATGTGTATAGAAAATGCAGTCTGGGTCAAAATGCCATCTCCACATTTGATGATGACACTGACTTACAAAACATTGAGGAAGTCTTTAAATTATATTTTCATGCATAAAAATAATAGTCCCTATTTCAGCATGCAATATACTGACCGAGGGGTTAACTCTTAAATTTAATAAATAGTGAAGTTAACAAAGAGACACAGGCTACATTAGAGTAATCACGATAATATTATCTTGTCATTATCGTGCTAAATAATTAAACCGACTTAAACACAGATGAATAGTTCCATTCAAAACAAACTGTACAGGGTGCTTCAGAAATATTGGCAGCCTTGGTGAAGATCATATTAGAAGATTAGAAGATTAGGAGAGCAAAAGTCAATTATATCCTTTGCCTGGAGATTTATGTTCTGTTATTCCAAAAAGTTGTTAAACATAGTTTAATTCCACAGAGCGATAACTTTTGTTTTAAGAAGCAAATGAAATTTGTCACAGTTGTTGTCTCCATTTCTTGGAAATGTTATTAAATTGTCTGCCTACATTTGTTGTTTACTGCAGCCTCTTCCATTTGAATGTGTCTCTAAGGGCTTTTCACAGTGTTTCAGATCATTATTGCTATTGTTAATGTTATCATTTCGGATTATTATTGTTATTTTTACCGCAGCGTACTGTTGACTACCTGGTTGACTAATGAATTATGGCTCTGAGCAAAATCCCCACAAACCCTACTACCTTCTTTTGCTATCTTCTTCCACTTTCCATTAAGATACAGGTGGAGAACTGAGAGGTTATCACATGCAATTTCCTCCTTAGAAATCAATAGTAAAATAGCTTCCAAATAAGCCATTTCTGTGCTGATGCATGGTAGTAGCACAGTTATAGTTTTGCTCTCGGTTTCTCAGTACGACTCTGAATCATCTCATCCACATTACAGCAGAACAAAGAACAGCGAAACATAATCCATACCTGCAAAAAATAAACAAGTAAACATCGTCACCCTATCAAATATAATAGGCTGCAGCAGGGGTATGACAGAACATCTCAAAGTAATATGTGCCTTTGAGTATGTTTTCCTGCACACTTTGTCCTGGGTACTAAATCAGATCCCAGTTAAGGTCAAATATACATGTGATTGACAGATTTTTTTAATATTAACACTAACACAAAACTGACATGCACAACCAAAATAAAATAAAAAAAGATATCCCATAAACAAGATAGAGAGTTTGCATATGTTGTTTGTGTAGTCACTATCCTGGCTAATATTGGCATATGCCAGGTATCATGTTTGCATTTCAAAAATTTGGGATATGAGCTTTTCCAAGCTACTGTAAAAAGGATTTACCTGTATCAGCTCTCCCCAATACATATACACATGCAGAGGTACACATGTTCATGGATGGATCAAGTGGAATCTAATGGGATTTGAAATTCATAATAGGAGACAGTTTTTTGTTCTTTCTGTTGTGTAAAGTACAGGTTATGAGTCAAAACCCTTGTGAGATAAATACATATACTTACAAAATGCTCTCTGTAAACAGTGTATGTGACTGCCTATGTCTGCCAGTAAGCAACGGGGGAAACAGGATGTAAGGTAGAAATGGTGATTTTAAGTGTCCTGATCTGGAATTGATTTTTTGAAGTCCTAAAATCAGCATGAAATTTCTTATAGCTGGAAAGATAAATGTCTTTCCAATCTCTAATTTGAGACTACATGCTTGTCAGATGACAATGCTCTCAGGGAAACTCCCTCCCACACTTTCTATCCCATTTTTTTCTTGAGAATATTGTCTGTGCTGGTTTATTGTAACCTCTGAGAAACTCAAAGACAGTTTTAACTGTGAGATAACGCAGAGACACAAAGGAATCTACAAACATGTCAGAGTTTTAGGGTCTCAGATAATATTACTTACCATCGTGTGTCTGTGCATGTATAGCAGCACCTACCCCAGAATCAAAAATGAATCAGACAAGGTGTCATTATCTGAAAATGATCAGCTCACTCTCAAAAGGACTGCATGTACTCTCGGGCTGTCTCCCCTCTGCCTCCACTAATAATGAGCCCTGAATTAGCCTGTTTTGGACTTAAGGGTGTCCTCACCAAAATCTTGTTCTGTGCACCAAAAAAAATTGTGCCGACCTTGCATGCACAGACGCACACGCATGCGCGCACGTACGCGAGTGCACCCATAATAGTGAATAATTTAATGGCAAAAATGAAGAAAATTGGCTTCTGCAAAATAAAACCATCATTCAGTAATGGCTGTAATAAGATGATAAACAGTGCGGAAACTAACTCCAAGCAGTGGCATATCTTTTTTCCTCCCTTTCTATTTTTCAACTCTATTCTATATTCACTCTCAAAACAGGCTTAGAGGTTCTTCACAAGGCCTATTTTTAATTCTAAAGCGAGGGATTGGTCACACTTCGTCTCATTAGCATGAGGAGCTGTATAAACCCCGCCACTGCAGAATTTTGAGCTGTGTTGAAGGCGAGGCAACAAGCGTAGCCTATCTGACTGGCTGCGCGCAATGAGCAAACTTTCACTTTCAGCACAGTTCAGTTCATAAAAGCGGGAGCTGTATGGAGAGCTCACTCAGCAGGTGAACTGGTCCTATCTGTTCAGCGAGAGAGTGAGGCTGCTTAGTGAAGAAGAGAGAACTCCGAAGATGATGCAAGTCAAATTTATCGGTTGGCAAGGCTGGATTTTTATATTTTTTATCCAACAATTATTATTTGTTTTACTGGCTCAGTCGGAGGGGAATACTATACGATACCAGACCAATGAGGAGGACGGACCAGGTACAGTCATCGGAAACCTTGCCAAGGACATGTCCTTGAGTCTGTCTCATTCCTCCAAGACCAATTTCAGGATGATGAAACAATTCAATGATTCATTCATCAGGGTAAGAGAAAGCGACGGGGAACTCACTGTCGGGGAACGAATTGACAGGGAAAGAATCTGCAGGCACTCTCTACAGTGTCTCATTACTTTTGACGTGGTAAATTTCTCAAAAGATCGCTACAAATTGATTCATGTTGAGGTGGAAATAAAGGACATCAATGACAACTCTCCGGAGTTTCCAAACAAGGAATCTATAGTGGAGATCTCCGAGAATGCAGCAGTGGGGTCCCGTATTCCTCTGGACCCAGCGGTGGACGCGGATGTCGGGTCAAACTACATCCAAAGCTATCAAATTTCTGTCAACAGTCATTTTTCCATTGATGTGCTCCTGAGAGCGGATGGGGTTAAATATGCGGAATTGGTGCTAATGAAAGAGCTAGACAGGGAGACTCAGTCATCATACACGGTGGAGCTGGTTGCCACAGACGGAGGCAACCCGTACAGATCGGGGTCAACAAAGATAACTATCAAAGTGACTGACTTCAATGACAATAGTCCCATTTTCGACCAGAATAGTTTCTCCGTTAGTTTGCCAGAGGACGCACCAGTCGGCACCGTTATTTTGGACTTGAATGCAATTGACGCTGATGAGGGTTTAAATGGAGAGGTCGTCTACGGTTTCGGAAAACAGGTTTCTCTTGAGATCCGAGAACTTTTCGAAGTGGATAATAAATCAGGTCGCCTGATGCTCAAGAGCCCCGTGGATTTCGAGGACAAAAAAACCTATGAGTTAGACGTGCAGGCGACTGATCTGGGACCCAACCCGACCCCCTCCGTGTGCAAAATCATAATTCATGTCAAAGACGTTAATGACAATGCCCCAGAAATCAGTATCACCCCGATGACCTCCATCACGACAGGCATTGCATACATCAGCGAGGCAGCAGACAAGGACAGCCTAGTGGCGCTGATCAGCACCTTGGACAGGGACTCGGGCGTCAACAGCCAGGTCCACTGCACATTATACGGCCACGACCATTTCAAACTTCAGCAGGCGTACGAGGACAGCTACATGATAGTTACAGCCGCAGATCTAGACAGGGAGAAAATTAGCGAGTATAACTTGACAGTGATGGCTGAGGATTTTGGGTCACCTCCGCTGAGAAAGATCACACAGTACACCATTAGGCTGAGCGACGAGAATGACAACGCCCCTCACTTTACTAAACCCGTCTACGAAGTTTCCGTGGTGGAGAACAATGCTCCCGGCGCATATATCACTACAGTTGAGGCCAAAGACGCGGATTTGGGGAACAACGGCAAAATTACCTACAGACTTTTAGACAGCGTTATTATGGGCTCTCCTGTGAATACGTTTGTCTCGCTTAATTCTGTGTCTGGCTCCATATATGCACTAAGAAGTTTTAACTACGAGGTGATGAAACTGCTAGAGATACACATCCAAGCAGGTGATGGGGGGTCACCACAGCTGCAGAGCACTGCTGTCATCAGACTAAAAATAGTTGATCAAAATGACAACCAACCTTCCATCATAGAGCCGGTTCTTTACAAGGGATCTGCTGAGGTTTTCCTGCCCAAAGATGCACCTGCAGGTTATGTGGTAACCCAGATAAAGGCCACAGATGCTGATGAAGGCATAAATTCACAGCTGTCCTACAAAATCACTGAGGGGGGACACCTGGGCTTCTCTATCAACAAAGCCACGGGGAAGGTGCATGTGAGCCGGCAACTGACATACGATCTCACGGACATTGTCAAAGTCACAGTCTCAGTCAGTGACAATGGATCACCTGCGCTGACCTCCACAGCCATCATACACTTCAGTTTTGTGGAAGGCACTCTGCCTAGTATGCCGTCCATGGCTCAAAATGGCAGCGACGAGCTCTTTGAGTGGGACATGTCCATAGCCATAATCATTGTCCTGGCAGGGAGCTGCTCCCTCCTCCTACTGGCTATCATTCTCATCACAACCATTTGCAGCCGCCGAAAAAAGGAGACGAGGGAGGGGGGGTTTGATGAAAAGGAAGACATACCCAATGTGGAAAAATTGGAAAGTGGTCATATTGATTCATTAATTACCAGCCACAAAGGCAAAGTGTTTGATGCCCATCCATTTCCAGAGAAATCCCCACTGGCCAGCAACAACACAATAGAGACAGGCTGTGAAGATGGCAGACAAGCACCAGGCATCTTTGAGTCGAACAGCAGGATGATGGAGGGTAAACTGAAGGTAAGCAATTATGTTTAAATGACTAAGTGATTTAAAGATTGTCACATGCTGGTTTTGTTATTGTCTTTTACAACTTGACTCAAAATGTTGCGCGGATGTGCTTGTATTCTTTTGCAGGGATACTCCACGCTACCAGGATACGGAAAAGAAACTGTCAGACCAATAACAATATGGAAGGGTAATTCATTCACAACAATCTCAGCAAGAGATCCCCAGATCAGTGGGAAGGACAGTGGCAAAGGAGACAGTGACTTCAATGACAGCGACTCTGACATAAGTGGAGACGTGCACAAAAAAGACTCCCCGCCAACAAACAGTACGTGCCAAAAAATTAATAGCAAATAAATAAATAATTGAGTAAAAATCTAGTCACATTCATAGCTCACAGTGAGAGCACACAAGCTTAAATGTCATAAAAGGTTAAATCTGTGCTCTGATATGACACATATTCCTAGGATTATTCGCATTTCAGTCATGACATAAAATATGTCAGTGCCAATCTGTTGTACCCAATTATGACAATACATCTTCTGATACAGTGGACAGATATCAGTGCTGTTACTTGGGGCCACTGGAGGTCACTAGGGTCTTTCCACAGCAGACATGGTGACCCAGCATATGTATTCATTCTGCACTCTGATAGCGCTGCTGTTTCCGCAGGTCTTTGGGCATGTACGAGCGAGTGCAAGGTCTTGGGCCACTCTGACCGATGCTGGAGCCCCTCGGCTACAAGGCCCAACACAAGCATGGCCATTGGACCACATCTGTCAACGTTCTCAAAGACAGCTTCACTCCCCAGGGACAGCAGGAGGGAAAATTACTATCCAGCTCACATACCAAAAACCAATGGTCTGCAAAGTGTGTACGAAAAAGTTCAACACCAGGAATTTGATTATATACTTGTTGGTCCACCGACTCCAGCCAGAATACAGGAAACTGATGAGATATCCATTCCAGAGTATTCGCACTCCTAAAAGAACTTGAAGGAATGATCAAAAACACATCAAAAGGGAATTCATCTTTACACTGTATAGTACTTTTATCTTAATTGACTCCATGTTGGATTGTTGAAGTGTTTTGTATGTCCTCTGTCTCTTATATAGGCTCATGTATGACTGTTCATTGTATCATGTGTAATATGCAAGATTTTGTACATTAATAATATATTTTTCATAATGATTCAATGTAAAGAATAATTTTATTATGAATTTTCAAGAGCATGTGTTACTATTAAAGGGGCATGAACCTATGGACATTTAGGCTGAAAAGAGGTCTTTCTCAAGTGGAAAACAATCAGTATCAAAGATTACCATGTTTGTGATAGATTTTGTCACATTGTTGCACAAATAAATAATGAAAACCAAAATATTATTGTTCTGCTGTTAAAGTAGGATATTGCAAGCAGCAACTGTTTCGAGAAACTGTTATCTGGGCTTACAGGACTCCAAAATGAAATCTTATGGGCAGAGAATAACCTATTGTCCCTAGAAAATATTCATAAAGCACACAGAATAACCTCAATTAGCCAGCTGAACACGTTTAATTTGCCTTAAGGGCTTATAAGCCATGGTAAATACATTGTGGTCCTCCAGCGATCATACCTAAAATGAATGGGAAAACAAGCCAATGTCATATTCTTTACAAGGTGCAAAACAATGTAATTACAGTGCTGCCTTAATTTGCATGCAAATTCTGCATAGCTGATCAAATGCTCTTACAATTACATATTTTTCAAGGGTCAAAGAATCCCTTCACCTTTCTGATTGCCTCCCAGCTTACCAATTATCCCAAAAATGTGGTTCAATCTGTTTCTAAGCAACAGTGGCAGCCCACATTCCAATCTCTTTTGCAGTACCTTCACCTCCTTGTTAAGTTATGATAAGGAGCAAGTAACCTCGACCGTGAGATCACGTCCCTCCTGTTGTCAAATCAGAAAATGCATAATCAGACAAGGGTTATATGCTTTTGTGTGTGTGTGTGTGTGTGTGTGTGTGTGTGTGTGTGTGTACAAACAGTAGTT
>OMLF01001408.1:2460-33911 GCA_900302615.1 Holocentrus rufus | reverse complement strand
CCAGCCACAGTGAGCTGCCAGCAGTGCAGAGTTTTTCATGCTTTCTTTTTTAAAACAGCAGCTCGCCTCACCGCAGCACTCTGGCACAGGAAACCCAGAGAGGGATGGAGTCATAGATTACATCATCTTTGAGGCATGTGCAAACAATCTTTAAAAACTGGATCTAATTAGAGGGCGAACACATATGCACTCCTGCACCACCTAGAGAACCTCTCAGACTGAAAGGCTTGGAGATATGTATAAATATGAAGGAGGACCGCATCCATGTGAACTCAAACCAGCTCACTAACAGATGAGATAGAGAGGTATTTTTGGAATATCCCTGCTGCAGATGTACTGGTGTAAAGGATATGTGTGAAATCTTCAGAACTAGTCAACATGCAAAAAAATACTCAAATCAACTCAGTATGTAAAAACATTTATTGTTGAGGATGTCATATATTCAACAGTGCCTTTTCCCAGTCTTGTGGTTTTACAATAGTACATATTCCCTCTTCTTGAGTCTAGACCTGGATTTGTTTTTTGTTTTTTTAAAGATACAAAAGAATCTCAGTGAGTTACTTACATTTAAGTGACACACATATAAAGGTGTGTGCGTGTATATGTGTGTATTTTTAATCTGAGATGGCATTTTGTAATTATTATACATATTATGGATCACAGAATATCAACAGGCTCAAGCAAAGAAGCAGTCCACTTTAGTAGAAAATCCACCGGCAAAGCACAGTAATGTAAAAGCAAAAAAAAAAAAAAAAAAAGTCCAAGAGGGGTATGAGAGAAAACAAGATGGTGGAAAAAGCATACAGACAATAAAACCCAAAGTACTGAACTCAACCATACAACTCTTGTCCAAGGAATGTTGTTAAGATGAAAAAAAAAAACTTTTTTGGTCGACAGAAACATGATGATCACAAGTGATGATGTCATGCCAACATGTTGTTCCTATTAAAAGACATTAACAGTATATACAAGTTTCAAGTAACTCCTGAATTAGTCTTATTGTGCCCATCTCAAGCAGGTTGGTGTACCAGAGGAGGTCTAGTTTAGTACACACAGCAAGTAATCATCTATCATAAAATAAATGACATGCCACTGATAAGAACCTGCTGAGTCCTATATGCAAGTGAACTGATGTGCATGAGTTTGTGTGAGTGAGTGGGAAGGCTCAAACTCAGGGCCTGGAGAGGACTCTTTCAATCTGGGTGCTGCAGAGCATTTAAAAAAAACAAAATCAAAATCACGAATAGTTGCAACCTGAGAGGCAAGTTAGGGAAGGTTCACACAAAAATAAATCTGTGTTCTGCCAACTCCTCAGCACCTCACTGAACCCCTTTCAACATTTTTCTCTAAACAATGATGGTCCACGAAAAAAAAAAAAAAAAAAAGTAATGGCATGGTGCAAGCAAAAACAATCAAAAGAACCACATGATTTACTAGACACGTCCAGATCACTGCTGTTAACCCAAATGACTAGCTGATAAAGCAAACATCTAATCTATGAGAAGTCCAATGCGAATACATTGAGCGCTGCATGTGTTGGTCTTTGGCATGGTTAAGCATCAGAGAAGCCTGTTGGGTTGAGCAAACATTTACAACACAACCACATGTACGTCAGCAGACTCAGCTCACTGCTTCTTCCATCTATGAGAAGTTTACTGTCCTGTACCTCTTTCAGGGCACAACGCCACGTTTACTTGGTCCAAAGTAAAATGTAGTTACAGTTTCCCATTAAGGGACAGAAATGAACAGTGACAACCAACATCAGAGTCTGAACAGTATCAAAACAAAAGCTTCAGTTGGACTAGACAGTGAAGACATACAGTATAAAACGTTGATGTACTTGATATATAAGGGGGCTGAGCCAACCGTGTCAATATAACCGTCCATATATAGCAGATTTTCAAGACAAACTGTGTCTTCTCTCAAACTGACCACAGCATGAGGCAAGCACCAGCGAAGCAACGCCATGCACACACCAGCCATTACACACACACACACACAGCACAGCGGATCAGCTAGCTTCACAAGGCAACTCCACACAGCAAGCCCTGCAAACCACCCTGCCTATGAGCGAACCTAACACACGAGATGTAGAGGAACAGTCATCTGCTCGCTTCCAGAACAGCTAAGAATCGTTACTGCATCGCGCTGCCGGTTAAAAGGTAACAGGCAGCATCTTGTGTTATCTACAGCTGAACAGTCACACAAGGGTTTCTGGCTAGCAGCCACGGCTAAACCATTACCATTCTCTGTGGGTCATCAGTAAGCTGGACTACCAACAGACTGGTCTGCTCTTGCTTCACATCACTTTCTAATGACACACCATCCGGATGCACGTAAGCATCAATCTCTGAGCTATCTCTATCTTTCTAATGACGACTCTAAACTCTGCTGGTTAGTTCTAGGGATTTCCTCTGGAAGCGTAAGCCTCAAACGTTAACCGTTACAGTGGGGGAATGGGACACAGGGATTCCTGAATGTTATGTTTATGGTTACAAGCTGATGTTGTTACTTGGTTATGTTTATGTCTTGTTTCACATGCTCATAGCACAGTATAAAACACAAAAAAATGGTCTGGAAAGATCATATATAGGCTCAGGAAAAAAAGGAGCAACTGAAATGGAATGACTAAAAACTAAATAGATTTACAGCTTTAATAACAACATAATAAAAATAAGTATGAAAATGTACATGGGAGAGGGCAATTCCAGTTATTTCCCTTCTTCTCAGATGTATGTTCTGGTTGAGGGCGCCTTGCTCCACAGTTTGGCACAAGACTAAGATTCCACACAGTGAGATGAGACCAGGGGATTGGCTGAAATTATTCCACGTGGTGAGATGAGACAACGGGATTGGCAGGGAGACAGGATGAGCTCCGCCCCTACAGGTCCCCTTCCACTCGCCTCCTGCGGACTGAAGCACAGATACAAAACATGAAATAAAAAAGTGACACAAGGTATGTTCGTTTCTCTCCATGTAGTGGACCGATGAGGAAGGAGAGCGATAAAGAAGCATCATCTGCAAACATGCTGCACAACCTCAAACCTACACAGCCTGTTAGTGATCATAAAGACAGTCAGTGACTCCTGAGCTATGTGGTAAAAGTTTAAACCCATTTTAACGGCGTGCGTGACATAACTTCACTCAAAGCTGTAAGATCACACAGTGTCAACCTCGGCAGTGTTAATGCAGTGAGCACTCCATCCAAATACTGTGAAAATAACTGCTGTTATCTCGATGCACTGAAGCACACTGGACCACACCCATGCATCAGACCTGTGCTACTGCGGCTCTGACAGGACGACGGGCTACAAGAGAGAGCAGAGGGCGCCACTGAGGAGTGATGTCATAGCGTCAACACCCAACTGACTAGAGCAAGGTGTAGGGATTTTACAAGAGTCGATACTTAAGTACCAACTCAGTACAGTACCAATATTAGCACTTTTAATGTCAGTAGTATCAATGCAGCTTGATACTTCACTCTGTGACTCATTGTTCTTGTGCTAATAGCCTTATCCTGTATGTTTAAATACCTGAGGCACTTAAAGTTGCAGTGATGCTTACTGTAAATCAAAATGAGAGCACATAATCGGACCCTTGTATTTAATGTTACAGCAGGACGTTTCATACAGTTTTTTTTTTCATTTGTAATGGGTATTTTGTTGGGCAGCTGTGTTTTCTACCTTAAAGGCTATAGGCCAATGTTGCACTTGTAACTCAGTCCTTTTCCTCTCATATACAAAATTTCAGTTTACTTGTCAATATTTATGCAGTGTTTTTAAATACAGGGATAAAGGAGTGTGTGTTGAATGGGATTTCTGTTTTTGCGTGGTATCGAATAAGGGAGAGAATCATGGAATTTCACCGGTGTTGGTATCAACAACCAAAATGACATCCCTAGAAGGGTGGATAACAAGTCCGGAGCCAAGCAGCAACCATTTTGACTGCATACAACTCACTCAGCTGGCTCTTATATGTGATGTAATAATTTGACAATATGACAGTCTCTCCCATGCAAAGAGAGAAGAAGTGGATGTGGTGTATCGGAGCTACCGCTCATCCGGCTTTTGCTTGGCTCTGCTGTTATGAGTATAACACGGGCCACATAAAAACATTTGTGTCCATCTCAGATCCTTTGTTTTGGTGGGATCCTAAGACAACAGACAGGGAGGATGTAAACGTGTGTCGTACCCAGGTCGTTGTTCTTAGTGATGGCTGCAGCGGCTCTGGAGCGCGGTCCTTGCTGGGTGAAGTGGTAGCCAAACTTCACTATGCTGTTGTTCTCTTCCAACATTTTAGCTATCTCCATCTCTACAGTAGTGCCCAGCTGCTGCCTCTGAAACACACACACAACACACACAACACAGCAGTGAGGAGATCGTATTCATACACCAGATTAAGAAATTTTTGAGAGCTGATCCTTGAGCTGATCTTTAGGTGGATTTTGGTCCTTTTTAAAAGGCTATTATATTCAATTATGAAATAATACTTCATTGTATAACAGAAAATAAACAATCAAATTATACCACTAATATTTGGTTTAACTTCTTTCCCACTGCTGGAAACAAATGGCACATTGTTTCTCCCCACACTCCCAATCCAGTCAATACTCCATCCACTGGCCATTAGTCATTTTTTAAATGATATTAGTTGCTTTTTTTTAAGTTGTTGTTGATGCTACAAACTTATTTACTCTCTATCAAAATGTTTTAATCCAGAGGACACTGGAAAGAATTTTCCAGTCACAGGTTCCTGGGAATCCCCTACAGCGGCCCAAAGGGAACAGTATTCACATTCATAAGTCAAAAAAATCAAAACAAAAATGAGAGTGAAATACAATAAAGGGTTTGCCAAATGGACATTTTTGGCCCCTTCATTTTTCATTTCACAGGCATTCCATAGTTATATTTGCCCCAAGCCCCAATTTCTTTCTGACCCTGCTGTGCGCACATGATACCTGGTTGTCGATCTTGATCTCTGTGAGCGTGTCGTTGTCCCTCAGTGCATCAACCAGAGCCTGAACTCCAGCCCCAGTGATGAAGTTGGACTCCATGTTCAAACTACGCAACGTCTTGTTCTCCCTCAGCATTTCGCCAAACGCCTAGGATTGTAGGGGAGGAGGAAAGAGCGAGCGAGGATGTGAATAACTCTTCAAATTCATTTCACATAAAGTTTAGAGGTGTGAACGCTGCCGTTAAAACCACATGCCCGCAAGCGCACTCACCATGGCAATGGGGTCGTTACTTCGTGTAGCTGCCAGGCTGAACTTTGTGACATGTGTGTTCCTCTCCATAGCTTTGGCGAAGTCCTTCAGTGTGGGAATTGGAATGTTCTGGAAAAGAAAATAGAAAATGCTCCCAATGACACAGGAAACGACAAGCGATTATGCCTCTGTGTGTTTCTTTGTGTGTGTGTGTGTGTACCTTGATGTTGTTGAGGTTGACCTCTGTTACGGAGCTGTCGTTGCTTTTTATCCTCTGCAGCGTGTCTTCTACGTTGGTGGGGTTGGGAGGCTCGTCAAACACTGGGTTCATCTTCTCCCCTTTGATCACATCTGGAGAAAAACACACATAGGGGGTCACCTGAATGGTCCCGAACCTCCTCTCAGTTTCATTTTTGCGTAATTATAATTCTAAGAGATTGCACTTACTGTTGTAGCCCTCTTTAGATGTCCCATCATACGTCTGAGTACTGGTGACCAGTGCAGGGACGCCCAGGATGGCTGCAAATAAAAGTAATTTGTTGAATGGTTTGTGTGTGTGTGAGTGTTCTCCAGGGGTCAAAAATCCATCAGTGAGTGAATGAACAGTAACCAAATCTAGAGATCACAGCAGACAACAGACTTATTCTGCTGCTCAGCCCGTCGACGCACACAGTAGAGGACAGAGCCATGGGAAAGACAGGCAGAGTAAAAAGGAGCCAGTGTTTTACCGTCCCAACAGAAACTGAGCACAGCCAGATAAAAAAAGGACATTTCACACAAGTACAGGCCTGTGAGTGTGGCTTCATTTTAAAACAAGCACTCATGCAAAGTCTTGTTTCTAAAAGTCACTTAACCACGAGGTCTCCCCTTTCCCAGAGGGATTCACTGACTCTTACCTGCGAGGTCACACAGCTCTGTGTCGGTGGCGCTGGACAGGGCTTCCTCTAATTCCGGGTCGAGCTTTGTGACTTCCTCTTGGTGCATTTCTACGGGTTTCTGCTTGGGAACAAATACTTTACCTAAGGAGGAAAGGAAAGGAAGAGAGAGAGGAGGAGGAAGGGGAAGATGAATTAGATCAAAAGCTAAACTCAGAGGAGATGAATCTGACCTCTATACAAAATTAGGAAGGAAAAATTCTGTTAACCATCACCGGAGACAGAAACAGACAGTATGTGCAGGCTGGGTGAAAGTTTTAAGAGATATTACACAACTTCCTGTTTCTACGAATATTGTAAATGTCAGTCTGTTAGCTCCACTTAGTGTCACTGGATGTATTATTCTCCAACAAACCGTCCCTCTCTTCTGTCTTGTGTCACAATCATAAGATCACATGCCTGCTAAGCTCTCTGTGTGTGTCTGTGTGTGTGTGTGTGTGTCTGTGTTCATGCCAGGCAAGACAATCACAAGTACAGTTACTGCATAAAAGGTTTGGAGTTTATACCAATACTACATATGCCTTCAGTAGAAAAGACAAAAAAGCTGCTGGCGTACTCATAGTGGAAAAACAATAAAAAGGTGCTCATTGGCAGCAGGGCTATAACTTGACTGAACACACACAAAAAGACCAAGGCACTCTTCCTATGAGTCAAAAATACCTTCAATAGACTATCGTAGTTACTACTACTACTTAATATTAAAAACAATGCGTGTGCCACATGCCTGAGTCAAGCACTCCCTGATGAAGGCATTTTTCATTTTCTCTTTATCCTCAGACAGCAGAGCTCACTGCTGGACCTGGCAGGTCAACATGACTGGTTGCCACGGGCAACCTGTTGCATGGGTCACTCCACTGACCGCATCGCCCTCCGCTTCCTGCGCTCTCGACGAGTTTGCATCTCATTATCAGGTGCCCGGGAGGAGCACTTCAATGTGAGCCGGGCTCATGGGTCTGTTGGTTCATTTGTGTGTTATGTTTTTTGTTTTTTTTTTTGCAATGAGAAATGCACAGGGGCACAGAGGCCTGACAACCCTGATAAAGGAAATATAGCATGCGCTCACAAGCATAAGTCAGCTCTACATTAGCGCAATGGAGTGGTGATTTTCTACCTGTAGTGGCTTAGTCAACACTTGAACATTCAGCTGTTCCCTCAAATATACTGTGTACTATGGTGCTAGCAAGTGCAGTCAATGTAGTTTCACTTACTCCAGCCATGCATACTCCCACCCAAACCCTCCAGCCAAGCACATATAAAGCACCCTTGTTTTTATCCACCTACACTCATCCAATGCACGCTGCCGGTCGCTTTCTCTTACTGTCCAACCTACTGGGCACAGCAACACTCTGAATAATGGGAGAATTAGACTTGCACACCTGGCAAATGAGGCACTAAACAGACACAGCACAAGAAAGCCCATTCTGCTCACAAGCATGAAAACAGGCTATTAAGAAGTCAGCTTTTAACAAGGATTGTTTCCAATGAGGAGGTGAGGTCTGAAATAGCAACGTGTTGTTTGAATGAGGCCGAGTCTCCTGCTATTTTACACGACACAGCTGGAGAACTTTTATAGAACGAGGCTGAGAAAGCAACAAGACAGCCTCTCTCTACCACCATTCCCTCACTATCACTGGCTCAGACTTTCTGGGCTCGGGCCAGCCATGACTCTCCGTCAGCTTTGGCAGTGCCATGGTAACCCATCTGAAGGAAGAGGAGGAAAGAGAGAGGAGGAAGTCACGGAACAATGACTGGAGTCTAAACTCAACCGAGCGGCTGGAGCAACAAACACTTGGACGAGCTGGGGAGCCGATCCAGTGGGTGCCGTCAGCCTCCTTAAACAAAAACAACAAGACAACAGCCCCTCCTCCCCTCCCACTAAGTCAGTCAAGCCAGTCAAATAACACTGGTCTCCAGGGGGCTCTGGCACTTCCTGAAAGCCAGTGAACAGTAAATACAGTCATCAGGCAGCATCCTGTGCCAGGCCCTCTGGACTGACATTTCGCTCTTCAAGCAGCGACTTAAAGACTGACAGCCCCGATGTGTAGTCGGTCATGTGATCCCACAGAAACATGTGAAGAAACATGTTAAAATGCTAAGGGGAAATGGACACAGTGAATCAGTGCCTGTCTGTAATGGGAGAGTGAGTAAATCCAGACATACAGACACAGGCGGGGATTGCGGGGTGAGAAGAGCCGCGTTCTGACACTTTCACAGGATTTCCAGAGAAGCCTGAGAATGTAGGAGGACTACCACATGGGACCGAGTCACTGACTGTTTGTTTGTGTGTTTCCAGCCACACCTTTTACTGTTTCTCAACAAAGATGACTATCAGTCCTCAGTGGAAACATGCCTAAAGGCTGCGCTGAGTGTGACACAGTAACCAACAAGTCATTGCTCTGACTGACACACTGAATAACACCATGCACGCTGTCAATAATGTGTACTTGTCAAACATGAATATTACACGGCCTCCTCTTCTGTAGCTGCAGTGCCAAAGTGCAGAGCTTCATCCAGCCTACATCTCTTGCCAAACTTAAAACAAATCTGAATAGATGGAACAGAATATAAAATGAAGATTGAATATAAAGGAGTAGCACTGGGAAAGACCAGCCCAGCACAATGACACATTTAAGGCTTGCAATGGCTGCAGCGGTTGCCATGGCATTTAATCATGGCGGTTTTGTTCTGCAAGAGTGTGTGTGTGTGTGTGAGCCTCTTTGAGTAACACATTATTTATCAGCAGGGGGTGAACGTAACGAGGGAAAAGAGTCAGCTGCATTCCACAGAACCACCACGGTGATGTGAGTTTTCCATGTTGTCAATGTGTGCACAGACTCATGCAAACACATACACACACACACACACAGAGGGAAGTATAATTTTCAACAGGTCAGGGTCAGGGGCGGGGGAATATGTCAGCTCCACATTTCCTGTCCAGTGAAGGAGTTTGGGCTTCCGGAAACTCCACTGAACATAATTTCAACCCAGCCATGTGCATTTTTGTGTTTTTCTCTGTCACACCGTCACTTTATGCTACTCTTTTCTTTCTTTTTGTAAGAAGAGATTTAAAAGATTTCTGGTATGTCTTCCGCACAGGATTGATTTTCTAAACCTCAAACCTGCTGGACCACCTCAGCTCAGCTCAGTTAGGCTCTGCGCCAGAGTCTAACTTTTCTGAGAACGGAAAATATCAATAAACAGGTAAACAAGTCCAGCACTCAGCTCAGATCCAAACAAACACTGGTAAACAGAAAGATTCAAAACACTCTTACCAATGCCTGAATGTTTGTAAGGGATTTGATCTAAACCTCTCCTTCCTCTCTCTTTGACACTCCCAGTCCCCACCTCCCCCACACTGCTGTACGTTGCATAAGAGCAGACATGCATTAGTAATACCCATAAAGACAGCAGAGCTGTAATTACTGCTGATGAACACATGAACACACACACACACGCAGGCAGACACATCTCAGCATCCGTCTCCTGAGAACAGACACCTCTGAAACACGCTCCCAGCATGAGCCAACACCTCACTACTAACAGGATTTGTGGAATTGATCTGTGCATGGTACACTATAGGCCATATGGTAATATTTCTAGTAACATCCTTCCTGGATTTTGTGGTGTTTCTGTTACTACTGCAACTAAAAGGAAAGACTTTGTGGTGTTCTTTTAATTGCAGGGGCATTTGCAACATCTTCTGCAATGACTTTCTGTAGACTTTAAAATGTAAAGGATCCAATCTGCAAAACTATCCTTTAATATACTTACATACACAACATACACACACTCACCTTTTTTCTCCCCAGTGAAGGGCACGATGTCCTCTCTGTCCTTGTACTCCAGGGCTTCCTTCTCCAGGTAGTTGAGCAGCCGGTCCCTGTTAAAGGGTCCAGTTGCTTTCTTGGTCGTCTGGTCTTTCTGACGCATGCCGGCGGGGAGAAGAGCGTTCTGAGAAGCACAGGGAGACAGATTGAGTGAGTCAGTGGATGAAGAGGCCTGTATGGACTGCCTGCTCCCTGAACACTTTAGAACATCCTTTACACAAACCTAAAATCCCACAAGCATTCAGGACTTGAGCTCAGTGTAAACGGGTTAACTGGCATTTTAGTCCTGTGTTCTGAAACCTGCAACAGTCCTGGGAAATTATGAGCTTCAGCTCTGGTCAGCAGAGCTGTAAAGAGGTCACTTGTTGATTTGTGACCCTAATAAGACATGATGATTCAGGATATCCTCTACATTTTACTGAGACAATCCTAACCTCGCTGTAACTCACTCACTCGCTGTAGGTTATATAACATATTACCAATAAATCATCATCTTTTGGACTGGAATCTGACACACGACAAAACATGTTCCAGTCAGATTTGAAGATTGTGACACCAGTTAACCTGGAGGTGAAACATGCAGTCAACGACATCTGCTAATGTAAACAATGTCACCCACTTCTTTCGAGCTGGTAATCCTGGGTGAGAGTAAAACTTGCGTAAAGCCTGCTTGCTTGGTGTAAAAGTGGTATTACAGTAAGTCTTGCAAGTCTCGAAACAAAAGGACTCGAAACAAAAGATGTGCATGGACATGAGATGCAGAAATGAACACTATGTTCTAACTGCAGTTTAGAGTTTCCTGTGGGCTTTGGTTGGTTACCATGTGGACAATTTGTCTCACTTGGGCTGGCTACATGGAATTTAAATTAAAACACCCCGGGGCTGGGGGAGATTTCATTGTACTCTACAGCACTACTCACAAGTAAACATACAAACATTTGGCAGCCTGCTGACTGAAGTCTCACAGCTCAGACTCCTCCCTCCAAACCATGATGGAGAAATCCACCCTCAAATACAGTGTCATATATCATCAATCTGTGATGCTCAACACATCATTACAAAACATGAAACATGATGACATGATGTTTATACATTAGAAGTTTTTCGACTATTCTAGCTGTGCTAGAAATTTTGCAACTTGCCATTCTACATTTTTGATAATTATCCAGAGGAGTAAGAAAAACACTTAACAACCGTTTTTTTAATGGTATAATTATCCACTATGAATATCATGTTTTTGTTTATCTTCCAGTCTTGTAGGCAACAGTTTCTCGGTCTGCTTTATGTCTTTGTCTTTAAATCTTTGATGTTCTCCCACTGAGGAGCCATGGAGCTTGGGATGCAAACTCAAGGTGTGAGTAAAAGTTGACAGGTACAGTGGTAGACATAAAATCACTCACAAACAATTCACATATGGACCCCAGATGGGAAAGAAAGGTGACTTGTAACCTAATTTGCATCCCAGTCACTGAGCTCTCACCTCAGGGTCCATTTCCTCCAAGGCCGTCTCCAGCTGTTGGAGCTCCTCCGCTGACAGTTTGTTGAGGATCTCATCTTCATCAATCTCCTTGTACTTTTCCAGGTCTTTCTTGTATGACAACGCCATGGTAGCGGCTACAGCTAGCTAGAAAGCGCAGAACACCAGAGCACAGCCACACTGTTCCAGGGCGAGGCTACCTAAAGACAAACACACACACACATACACACACACAAATGATGAGAGAAAGAAGGAAGCAGGAAATTCCATTTATTTGGATGAACCAAACAAACTAATATGATTGCAGCTAAACAATGGTTGTCTCAGTCAGGAACATCCCCGTGGAACTATAATAGACCTCTGATCACAGCTGGGATGGATAACAGGGCCGTGCACTGATGCAACACACACACATACACACACGCGCACGTACCCACACATGCACACACAACAACACGCAGACACAGCCGTGACAGGAAAGGAACTTTCTCATGCTGGAAGGACACACCGCCAAGTCCCATGAGAACTAACAACAAACTCCCCATGTTTTCATGTAAGCCAAACTGTGAGTGCTGAAAACATTAACTTAAAAAAAAAAAGAAAAAAGATAAAAGAATACAAGGTTGAGAAAGCCTGGGCTTATCAGAGTGCAATACAGTAATGAATAGTTGCACTAATGGAAGAAGGACAAACTTAGATAAGAAAGTAAAATAACAGTTAAGATTAAATGAAAGTCAAATAAGTGAGAGTGTTGGGGAGTGAGAGTGTGTATTCTGTCAAACGGAGTGAAGAGCTACAGCCGTTCCCTCTCCCACGCCACGATCCGAACACAAATGACCTCATGATTTCCAGAATCCCTGCAGGACCCCACAGATGGTCTTCATTCCTAATCTCTCTCTCTCTCTTTCTCTCTCGTCCTCACACACAGACACACACACTTTAACCTACACATGGTGTCTATACATGGAGCCATGGAGGGACAAGATTACAAGGCTGGCAACTATTTGCATTGTCAATTATCTATTGGTTATTGTTGTTGATTAATCCTTTGATCATTTAGTCTATAAAGTGTCAAAACAAAATGCCAGAGGCAAAACTGATGTCTTCAGTACTATTTTGCAAATCTTAACATATTAGTGCAGCCATTACCAGCAAATGTTAGTAGTTTCACTTGATCAATGACTGAAACAATTAATCAACTGCTGAAATAACAATTGATTAACTTTGTGCTGATCAACTAATTGATTAATTGCCTATAATTATTTCAGCACCACAAGTATAAAGGTTTTTCTTCCAACCAAAGACAAGATCAGCTGATTTCACTGATTAGCAGAGTTTCAAGCATGACCTGAGGGAGCAAGTAATCAGTGAAATCACCCGGTGTAATGACTGGCTGGAAGGAAAACCTGCAGACTCTTTTCGCTCTGTGGCATGACTGGACGCTGCTGCTGCACTGCATTCCACCCATCTATACATGCTGAGCAGCATAAAACGACCTGTGTGTTTGCAGGGGAAAACAATCTGTGTATAAAAATGGGCATGAGCAATTATGCTAGCAAAACAGAGCCCAGGGCCCATGAAATGTTCCACCTTACATAAGGAAACCCCTTTCGACCTAACTTATCTAATTCAACGTTGCAACACAGTGCCAGCTTCTAAAATTAGGCTGTGTGTCAGCTCTGTTGTTTCATGAAACATTTCTCAAATGTTCGGAGCCATTTCCCCAGTGTTGTCTGAATCATCTTTGCAATTCAGAGGAGTTTCCTGAAGGGACTTGGAGCTTCTCTGTGTCTCCCAAACTGTTCAATACTATTGAGGCACTGTACGAGACTAATTGTTCCCCTCAACTCGTCCATTAGACCATCAGAGATACAAACAGCTAGCCTAATCCAACATGATTATGAGAGTCACAGCAGAGCCATTAGGGATTGAAAGAGCCTTGGTGCCAGTAGATAAATCTCAGTTAAAATGTCAGCATTTATGACATTACTCAAAGCATATGATTGTAAAGTTTTACAACAATAATAATCACACCCTGACGCTCGACTGAATAATGGCTGAATCAGATGACGGAAAATGGAGTCAGGAGTGAAGTCATATCCAGGCCACTGAACTGGCAAGAAGGAGATCGACCATATAAGCTGCAGTGAAGCCACAAGCTGCAAGTGCTGGATAATGAGCTATGAAAACACAATGAAAACAAACCAGATAGTGTAAACGGACATTAAAATCAATGTTATATATAGGCAAGGCTTTGAAAAATATACCTTAAAAAATGACATAGGTTAGGTCAATATTTGTTGACATGAATCTGTCCCTCTGACAGCTGGAAATCAGAGACCTAAAGGCTTTAATCTGTGATCACCAAGAGGCAAAACCTGGAGCTCTTCCAGTGACAACAGCTTAGGTATAGACTTTCATCTTTTACATCCAAATTAGCTTTATTTGTTGAAACAGGTTTAAAATAGCAAATGTACCATTTTTGTATGACAATAATCCTGCGCCCTGTGTCCATAAACTCAGTCTTCCATTCAGCGCTCATGAAACAGCTCCAGGATTTGTTTTCGGTGACATCACCGCAACTCAATGCTTTCTTGTTTCTAGAAAAGGGGAGAGACTTGTCCATGTTCACTAATCAACCCTGAGATGTGCAGAACGAATGGGAATTTAAGGGTGATTTTGATTGGATTTCCCCTTTATTGTCTGCCAGGTTTCTGGGACCCAGCGATGCATTTTTGATAAATGACTTCAACATATTCTGCTACAGCCTAATGTCTAATATCTTAGCATAACAATTTTAAGTTACTTCCAAAATAAGTGTGCCCTTAGGTGCACAACGAAAGATGGGTTTTATATCATATGGACCATAACTTGTGACGATGTCCAACGGCTGGCTCGATATCCATATTGATACAATATTGCAGGAATGACTACTGGTGATTTTTCATATTTACACACAAGATATTTTTGACAAACTACCATTAGTAATGTGGATATGATGACTAAGCAGCTTAAAGCAAATGACCAAACGGCTACAACAGTCTAACAAGTTCAGAAAATTGCATCCCTTTACCTTAATGCAGCCTTTAAAACCAGGAAAAGACACTTCTGCCACACAATGATATCACAAAATCCAAATATCGCAGACGATATCTAGTCTTATATGACAGTATTGATATAGTATCTATCTATCAGCCAGCCCTACTGTTTTGGCTATGTTTTAGGTGAATTATCTATGATGACACTGGTCTGGACGGGGAGAAGACAGAAAAAGCTGCAAAGAGGTCAGCTTGAGACAAGGATAAGTCACACATGCGCGCACAAACACACATAATGCTCTTATGACAGGGTCAGTTCAGAACATCATTTACCACATTATCTGTTTTTTCTCCAAAACACTTTCCCCTTCACTGACATACAGTAGTGACACATACAACACATCCAAAACAACAACTGCTGTTTTATATGATAAAACCCAGTATTGGTGACAGTCCAGACAGGAGTAATGGAGCATGCAGACAGAGGTCAATGGGTGGGCTAAGGTGAGGAGGAGACACTGAGAAGATCCATTAGTCCAATCTGATTGATTCCTTTCTCCTTCGCTTCACTCAGCTAATCCTGCCGGACAACAACAGATGGCTCAGAGCCAAGAATACTGGCAACCAGTTTGTCTCTCTGTTTTTACCCAACACTTTGCTGCACTTACCTGTGATCGAGCTACTTTTAGGCACACTCACAGACATGTACGTGACTCTGCTGAACCCAATGCACGGTAATTTAGAGAGTCAATTTGTGCTTTTCTTTTTTTACCCCAAGATACAGACGACAGTGTCCATGTTCGCATGAATTACACTAAGTTGTGATCACTTGTTGAATAACAGCAATCTTACAAAGAGCAGTGAAATAAAGGGAAATAATATAAGGGTATGATGAGGCCTTGCATGAGAATGAGAGGTAATGTGTTTATACAGTTAAATCACCCTAACACTGACTTTGCAGCTTTCTGCATGATTATAAGGCATCTGGGCTGTAAACTGGTGTGAATAAATAGTGAAAATCAGACCTTCTGATATTTTCAATAAACACTATATGACCAAAAACCTCAACTTGCTCCTCATGCTTAGAACTGGGTAAAGTTTTTTGACATATTTTACATCATGGCAGATATATCATGAAATATCAGGTTGTCAAGCTGTACAAAGTCCAAGAGGAAAATTTATAGCGATCTTGGCTATTTGCAAGTTGCACTGGCATGTATCAAACATCTCTGTTTATATTCTGCATTCCTGTAGACTGCATTCTGAATTTGACTCAATACTACATGGGGTTCTCCGTGTTTGCTAGCTTGACGCCTAATGCCACTCCTTTGATCAACTCAAATAAGCAATTACCTTCAAGAAGGCAGCACTTTTTATTTACAGGTGATGTTTATCTTTCATAAACATGGGTGGGTGAGTGACGGTGAAGGCAAATATGATTTTAGTTCATTTTTTGCATGATTTTTAGTTGATATGCCACCACAAACAGAATTTAAAGTCACCAGTGAGTGTCTTTTATAAGGTGCAGTTCTCCTTGTACCTTTAACTTTAACCTTTAACTGTATTAACTGACTGAGCATGGCCATCAAGGCACGGCAGGTTTCACCCTACCCAATTAAAACAGCATAAACTATAGGCTAACATTCATCTTAAGTATGTCTCCTACGATAATAATTCTTGTCAGCCATTTTCAGGTTGCCTCTACTGTTTTAGATCTCGGGGGCAGAGGCAGTAGAGGTACTAATTTACGGCTGAAAGACGAACAGGAAGTTTCAGACTGGTTATTACACTATTACAGCGCACAGCCCCAGAGTACAGTAAGACTATAGTTAGAACGACCCAGCTCTGCTTCCCAGGGGACGCAAGTCTGCACTTCCTCCGCCCACCTACTCTCCTCCCTCTCTGTATTCTCCCCTCCACCCTGTTGTTCTTCTTGGTCGTCCTTTATCCTTCATTAGTGTGCAGCACTCCCCAGGGTGGCTGGGGAGCGGCTGAGCATGATTGAAAACACATGGAGGGAGGGAAAGATAGCAAGGGAGGGTCTCATCACGCTGACACGAGGATATATCCAGTGCAACACAGTCCATAAACGAGTAAAAACACAATAAACACGTGGGTGCTTGGGGCGTAGGCCTATGTGTTAAGTGAAATATTTATAATGGAGATGTCTGTATCAGAGAGGGACAGCATACTGAATTACAGGCCAACTCCAGACATCTTTGTGGAAAAATTCTGATTAATAAAATTTGTTAATTGTTATTTGAACTGCACCAGAGGTTATTCTTATTTAAAAATCTGTGAATGCATCTGACAGACAAAAATACCAGTATGGCATTTATGTTGTTAATTCTTTCACACATTTTGGTCCTGCTTGCGTCTTGTGTATGCCAATAGAAATGATGGTAACTGGAAAGTTGCAGGGAGTAACTGGGATGTTTCTCAAACAAACACACATAATCTGTATACTCCCTTTCCCTGCTGCCCCCATCTTCAGCCAGACACAGACACACAACATTATTATGTAATGAGAACAGATTTCAAGGAGTGTCCTCTTTTGCAGCTCTAAGGTTTCCACTTTTACACCTTTGTAAAACCTAATGACAATTATTACTGTGGCTGGCTTTAATTTTACAGCCTAGTTTCCCTCTCCACAGAGCATACCAGAGGCACTAAGCTTTGGCAAAAATGAGGTCTGTGGAACCTGTTTATCAGAAACACCGTGCAGCAGGAGGTGGTAGGGCTATAGACAGCAGTGCTGCCAGATATGCTAAGTCAGCAGTGACCATGACTTCTACCGAATGACAAGACCTGCTACACAGCTTTGCAAAGCATTTTGGAGGAGAGGCTACCTGCCTTTCAGGCCCATGCCAAGTCATAGTTCCCTGAGCAGGCTTCCCCCTTTCTATTCCTTGAGACATGGACCACACCCTTCATTCACTGTTGAGCCCTGCTGGACAAGCTACCCTTGTCAGCACCGATATAGACTTGCTTAAGTTCCTGAACAAGACCCTTGTTAAACCAGGAATGAGTCAGTAAAGCCACTGACAGTTACCTTGCAACTAACAATAAGAGGAGTAGTGAGCAAACCTTACGTATAGTAAACAACTATGCATGACAGCCTTGCCCAAATTGTGCGCGCTGATGTGAATCATCACGGATTAACGTCTTTTAAAAAATGACATTGTTCTCTTAGCTAACACTGGAACTTAATGTACATTGTCTGCAGGATGTATTTTCTGTATGACATGGATGGGCTGCTGCATTTCATTTATAGTACTGTACCTGATACGCGACAGCTTTCCATGCAGTGGAGCTTGAAACGTCATAAAACAGACACTCAGACACTAGCTACAATCATTAGAAATCAATAAGTGTTATCAGAAACAGTGACTGCCCAAACGCAGAGATAAATTCAGCACCATCGATATTGCAGCACCCTTACAACTGCTCAAAAGTTAACGATGATGCCCTCCGAACACAGACAAACGGGGATACACATATACACACACACACACACACACACACACAGAGAGAGAAAGAGAGAGAGAGCTTGGTAGCAAGTGGTGGTACCTTGGATGTCAAGACTTTCGTCTAGTAACGTTATCTAGAGATAGCGAGCTACATAATACGGTTAGCTAAATAGCTCATACTCATGATGGTCACATTGATAACAATCATGTTGGTCATCATCGCCTAGCGGAAGGTAGCTCTCCTTAGCTAAGGAACAACTAGAGCTAGATCAAGCTGTTGGTAGGAGACACACCTTAGCTCAGCTAATGGCAGCCTACATTAGCTGAATGGCAAACGTTACAACCCTAGTGACTAAAAGCGAAATTGCCTGATTGAATGTAACTTGTTAACAACATGCTAACGTTAGCCCAAATGACTCAAATTGACGTTTCCGTTAGCCGTTTGGCTAAACCAACTAGCCAGAAAGCAACTGACAGCTTGTTAAATGGTACAGCGCCCAGTTTAACATATACTGAAATAAATGTCGAAGCCAATGATTCATAGAAGCCGGAGATAGTCATTCCCTTACCTGTAACTAAGGGGACCTAACCTAAGACGTCTCCAAATAATTCCAGTCTTCCCAATGAATGCGATCTTTTCAGTGCTTACTTTCTCACTCACCGCAAGGGCGGTAACACAGGAAGATAGAAGCAGCTCCCTTGCTGACTGACGACAGATTAAGCCAATAGACAGAAAGAGCATTGTGCGTAAGCCCACCCCTTCTTTTCAAAAGGCCAATTAAATGATAGCTAGAGTAGAGTTTCGATGTGGGATAGTGGTGGCAGGTTGGGGACTTGCTTCTAGTTTTGGTCTAAAAAGGATGAGCAAATAAGTCTCACGAAGGGCCGACTATGCAGGGTTTCATTCCAGCCAAAGACTACATTAAGAGACTTTATTCGATGGCACATATATTTTTCATTCTTGACCAAGGAAATTTAACTTATCACTGTATAAAGCAGTGATTTTCAATCCCAGTCCATGGGACGCGCGGTCCTACTGGTTTTCATTCTAGCAATCTAATCAGGGAGTGTCTCACGCCTAGGCTGCAAGCCAATGTGCACGCAATTAACTGCTATTAATTACCTGGTAGTAAAGAAATCCAGCAGTACTATGATTCCTGGAGATCAGGATGGGAAAAACCTCACTGGCAGTTAATGACTTGTTAATTTATCAATATCTAAATGGTTACTTAAGGGAGTCCAAGAGCTGACATGGGTGTTGACTGGCACACCTACAACCTCATGTGGTTTAGTTTTTGTTCAATGAATGGTGGTGAAATGGAGCAGAGAAAAAAAATCTTAGAAAGATTGCATTTCCTGTCTCCTGATATATCATCTGTGTCTGTGGTGAAGTGTAACTGATCCCGTTGATTAGTGAAAGGATAAGCCTGAAGGGCAATGCACTACATACTTGTAGTATATTGGGTATTACGGTCTTGTTAACCATTTTCCAAAACCATAATCTTTGTCTCTCATATGAAGATATTACACATGCAGACGTTATCTCAGACTGAAATGATCAAGGGTATGTGGAATTGACTTTTCCTCTACTACATTGTTACACAATATGGAGATAGAATTTCATTTACCCTCTCAGTTTACACAATATATGCACTGTACTACTAAGTTACCTTGTACTTAAAGTACAGAAACCTTCACATAGTGCCGGTGCTACAACTTACATTGTAAAAGCAAACTGTGAGGAAAAAAAGTTCTGTAGTTTGCTGGGACTAGATTCACCTTTCTCTTTTATTGCATAGAAGAAGTGTCTTATTGCCATGTTGGACAGATTAAATAAAACCGCTCTTTCTTCATCCCTGCTATACATACACATAGCTCTCTGCTCCATCAATACATAATGGTTGAAGATGGGGTCAGCTGCAGGGTAATGGGATACTTTGGCATTCAGCATCATCTATCCATCTGTCTTATCAGAGAAGACCTTCTTATCTCTGGTCAGCCTCTTAGCTGGGGCTAATTTGAAGTGCTACATATCTAGAGTGTAGGTTTTTTTGTAATAAATGTTGCAGCCCAGACCTCATCTGAGTGACATCAGTCACTCAGTCAGATGTAACGTGGTTTTCTGCTCCTCGGTTTGTGTCCTGCAAACCGCTCAATGGGTTTTTGTGTTGTTTAATGTGTGGGTGGCAGTGTAGTGTACAGGATGCCGGAGCAACCCACTGGTTTTTCAATGACATGCCACTTGTGTAAGAAATAGGAGACTGACCATGAGGAGTGTTTCAGCAGCTGCCAAGCTAAACTCCAACACTGAGCATTTATAGCAGCAGAGCTCCGGCCAGGACTCCCTACTCTGAACTGTGACTCAAGGGAGTTATCAAGAAAATGTCCACAAACTTTTATCTGAATGCTTTACTCATAGTTTATTTTGCTACAGTGTGCAGCAAGGGACGAATGAATTGATGAAGAATCACCATAATATTTCTGCTGGGACTTGTGGTGTGTTTGTGGTACTCAAAAGTGAGTTAACAGTGACTTTATCATACTTAGTGGTATTTTTTAATCTTTTGTGGTATTGCTATGGTATTCCCACAGGGATTATGGTTTTGCTGTGATGTTTCTATCCCTCTAAAAATAAATAGACTGGGATAGCTCTATTCTTTTCCGTAAAGAGGCATAAAGTATAACAAAATAATACTTGTCTTGTTGTTTATTGTCAGGTATTTTTTTTGTTAGGTGCATGAACAGATGGATAAGAGTCCTGATAAACATGCAGTTCGTTAGGTGGTTGACGTCTAAAATTCTGGTGATTATAGTCTAATATTCTTTTTTATTTTTATTTTAGTTATTCATTTATTAATGTATTCATCCATCCAGCCAGCCATCCATCCATCCTCAGGGTGAAGGAAAGTCATAGGCTACTTGTCCGGACTGTTCTGTCACCCACCTTATCTTGACTTAGGTCGCCTCCCTGTGGCTAATAATGCTCACTACACCAGACTTGAATTGAACTCGGAAACAAAACCTTCCTAGAGGCCCTGGTATCATTTCCTGTAGGTCACGTTTTCATTGCTTTTAGAAGAAATGGCGGACATGGATGAACTGTTCGGGAGTGATGGAGACAGCGACAATGAACAGCGAGGTATTGATCTGTCAGCGGCTCAAAGTCTTTTTTTGGAGGGCTTCATAAGATCACGAGACCGTGTAGCTGCTCAGCAAAGCAGAAATTGGCTTTAGTCAAAGCAAGAAGTATAAACTCTTAAATCGCGAATGCGTGAAACCGTTTGTGTCCGTTGCAAACAGTGCGTTATGTATGCTGGTAAAATGCCTGTGCTCTAGGTAGGTTTAGTTCAGTTTGGCCAAGGATATGCTTATTGGTTTCTTAGTGATTAGTCATGATACGTCCAGAGTCGTTGTAAAATAATGAATGAATAATAAATACGCCAACTGAAAGTTAGCAAGTCTTTCGGTACCCAAGTTATGTGTCGCTTAGCAACCACAATTCTTAGCACATAAAAATAGAACCAAGTGTGAACTCTATTTCAGTGATTTAGCTGACCACGTTTGTTATTATTAACCACTTTCATTCTTAAGCTATTATTAGCTACCATTAAAGAATCATACTGTTTGGCGGAAGATTAACATTTAATCATCTTTGTTATTTTGCAGACTCTGGTTCTGGCTCCGGCTCTGACTCGGACCATGACAGACCCAGATCCGCTAGTAATGCCTCCGGCAGCGGCAGCGACAGTGACAGAGAACGGGGTGACGACGATGATGAGGAAGGCCAGGAGGGAGGAAAGCCCAGTATGAACAAGGTGTGTACTTCCGGTTCCTCTGATGAGGCTCAGGCAGAGCGCTTGAATGGATTAAATTCATACCAGGTTATTGGTTGAACTGACCCAGGTTTGGTTCTATGTTCAGATGTCAAGCGCAGAAAAAAGGGATCAAATATCCCATCTTTAAGCCACCTTAAAACTTATGAAAAAAAAACAGACCCAACCTGGTATTTGGTCTGTGTAAATTAAAACAGGGCAATGCCTGTGCAAATGCCCTGGCACCACAACAATCATCGTACCACCTCTGCATAAGGTATTGCATGGAGGTTTGGTAATGTGTGAATCTGTGATAAACAGTCGGCTGCCAACTACTTGAGGTGTGGAAGAAAACTAATCAAAGCTACCTCAATAGAGACTTGGTTCAGATTCAAGAACTTTAGCTACTAATATTATCAGAAACAACTTAGTCACACTGCTGGACATATAAATTGCATAGTTTTAAAATCGCATCACTCAGAAATCATCCATGACAAAAACAAAGTGTTTTGTTCTACAAGGTACTTTGTTTTACACGTTTCTGTGGTTCAGGCAGATCACTGTCCTACAGTTTAACATCAGATGTTTGTAGAATAACATTTCAATTTACAGTTGCAGTTCATTTACAACTGTCATGGCATGCAGATGGCAATGCATGCCATCTGTACTTTGATTTTTAGCCTAATTTGTAATTGCTTTTAAAATACACACTTTACAGTCGCTAACAAAGTCAGCCTCAATAAGAAGATTTGGGTGTGACACTAAGGCTGACTTTACATGGTGCAACTTCCATGCAATAAGTTGCAGGTTGCATTATTGTTACCATGTCAACAAACCCATATCAAAGATGTTCTAAACTCTAAAGGTCTCTGCCCATATGGAACGTCCCAAATGATGATGCAACCAAATTTATAATTTTCACTGGATAGTTCGCCTGGAACTCCAAGTTGCATGGAACTGAAGTTGCATTTCAGTTGCACCATGTAAAGCAAGCCTAAATCTTTTGAGGGGTTTCTTCCATTTCTTTCTTTTGTTTACATTATACCTGATGCAGATACCTCCTGGTATAATGTAAAGGAGAGCAGCAACTTGAATGTTTTACATAGCTGACCTGGATAAAAATGCCACAGCAGATCTGGGGTAGAATTTACAATGAATTTCCACATGCATTCTTTATCCACTTTTTTCCTAGTACAATACATGTGTAATCATCAGATGCCCTGAGATATATAATCTGTAATAATCCAATAATGTACTGCCCTTGCCATAGCCCAGGTGACCTTTGTCTCCACTTGAGGCAGTGATCTGAAAATCTGCTAAACCCACTGGTCTTCTACCTTCCAGGAGCTGTTTGGAGATGACAGCGAAGATGAACGGCACAGTCAACACAGTGGCAGCGACAACCAGTCTGAACACTCGGGGAACCAGTCAGACGCCAGCATGCACTCAGAGCAGGAGGATAACGAGCATTCAGATGCAGAGCAGCACAGCGGCTCAGAGCGCGGCCATCGGGATGAAGAGGAGGACGAGGAGGACGGCGGCCACCGATCTGATGCTGGAAGCCCAGCCGGCAGCGTGGTGTCTGGAGCTGGGACCCCTCACTCCGACAGGGGCAGTGCCCGCTCAGACAGGAGGTGGGACAGCACACACTGGATGATGCTTTAGTCTTTACCTGAGAGAAGATTAGTTTTATTAATCCCAGAGCAGAAACAACAATGTTGCTGCAAATTATAAAGCTGTAAATTTGCGAAGTTGTAAAATCTTAAGAAGTTCTAAAGGACATGACTAAAAGGTAATGGAGAATATCAACAACCCTGTACTAAATTAAAGCTACAGTATATCTGTAATATGCACCTTTTGGACTTTAGGCAGCATAATAGTGTATAATCACTGATGCATTCAATGTAACTAGTTATGCAAATTATTTTAATAACTTAAATTAACAAATTAATACAGTAATTAGTCATCCAACCAATGCATCTGGCGGCTGATATTATCGTCTGATGCTGGCAGATCACAGATCTGTTGGCACTGGCTTATCAGTTGGCTGATACGCAAAAACAAACAAAAAAACCCAGTACATATTGCTGTAAAAAGCACCAGAGATACTATCTGATTGCCGAATTTGATATTTTGTTCCAAATGTGTTTTTGTATATCATATTGTAGATATATTGTATTTGTCAAGAATTTTTTACTCCAAAAAGTCATACCTTTCCTCCACACCTGTGGAAGGCTTTAAAGGGATAAAGCCTCACTAGCAGAGTATTTACATGTTATTCCATCATCTCTGCATCATCTTCAGTATGACAATGAACAGTTATCTTACAAAGATAGAAAACAAACACTGTAATAAGTTTGTTTCTGGAGCTGCTTAGTTCTGTGCTCATATCAATAAAGTCAGACGATCATTCATCATCAGTGGAGCAGCTCTAGGATGCATCCATCAATGACTTCGCTTATTAATTATTTTAACAGTTGTGTCTTTACCTTTTGAGAGCCTTTTCATTGAGTTAATGTGCTTTCTGTCATGCAGTGTCTTATTATCATTCGTTTGTATTTTTATTGTACGTTTGTTTTAAACCAGCGTGCACAGTGATCCTGGGACTCCTCAGTCAGGGCCGGGCACCCCGCACTCAGATGGGGAAATGTCTGGCAGGGAGAACCAATCAGATGATGAAAAGTGGGAAGGAGGGGATAAGAGTGACCAGTCGGAGGATGAGGGGGAGAAACGTCATCACTCTGATGAAGAAAGAGAGAACTCTGATGACGAGGGACCCAGGAACAGGAAGTCAGGTACTGCCAGAAGACATGTTGTACAGCATGAACAGATTCTGAAAGAGCTAGCCTTTTGTGTTGATATTCACACATTAGATGTATTTATGTCTTCAAACTTCATACCATGTTAAGTTAACCTCTCATATAAAAATATGTGGTAATCGTAATTATATTGTGTGTGTTTTCAGAGTCTGCAAAGGGGAGCGACAGTGAGGATGATTTCATCAGACAGAAAACCAAAATCAAGATGGCCTCTGATTCTGATTCAGACAGTGATGTTGGAACCAAGAAAAGTATGAAACAGTTGAAGCAAAAATCCTTTTACTGCAGACCTGACTTTTGACCTTCATAATGGCTTCTTCAATTCACAACCGAGTTTTAATTTACTGAGGTGCAGCTTGACTTAGTTCTCCCACCTGTATAGGTTAAAACTGTCACTGTCACTTCCTCCTTCACAGCCAAGAAGCCGGCCGCAGACGACCTGTTTGGAGAAGCTGACGATATTTCCTCAGATAGTGACGCAGAAAAGCCTCCGACTCCAGGACAGCCCATGGTATCTGTCTGACTGTGCATCCATATGTCTGTCTGTCCTTTTGTCTCTCTTTCCCTCTCCCTCACTTTCTCTGTTTTGCACTCATCATCCAGCCATGCAGAATACTCTCTTGAAGAGTTCCCAAATCCCTTTTTCTCAGAGCTTCTGTCTAATCCTTTCTGCTGATCCCTATTATCATGGGTCATTGAATCATGCAGCGTTGTTTGAACTGTTCTTTCATTCTCTCCCACCCTTTCTCTCTGTGTGTGTGTGTGTGTGTGTGTGTGTGTGTCCATTCCCAGGACGCAGAGGATGGGATGGAGGGAGAGCAGGCAGAGGAGGAGCCCGTCCCTGAGACCCGTATCGAAGTGGAGATTCCCAAAGTCAGCACTGACCTGGGATCTGACCTTTACTTTGTCAAGCTGCCCAACTTCCTGTCTGTGGAGCCCAGGTCAGACACCTGACAGTGTAGCTGTTGTGGACAGATTGTAAACATACACATCATGAGCCCTTATGTCCTCACTAAAGCTGTCTTTACACAGAAAAATGACACTGACACAAAGCTGGCTTGTTTTTGGATGTAAAGATGTTGCACTGTCCCACCTTTACAGCTGGTAAAAAAAATCAAATCACAACTGGAACAAATGCTGGGGAAACTGCTGTGGTAACCATGGTAACAGTGTAAACATTCCGTCAGCTGTCCCAGAGGGTTACTTTGTTATCTACAGTGGGAAATATTCAGGAGGAAGTTGGTGGTAATAGCAGTAACAGAAACAATCAGCGAGAGCTATTAGATGTGAGAGAGAAGGTAACTGCACAGGATTAGAAAGAATTGTTCAATTTTAGAGGAGAATGGGACATTAAAGCACAAATGGATGGAACACTATGTGAACTTTTTAGCTCAGTTCTACTCTAAATCCCGAGTAAAAGGCGATAAAAGAACATCAGTGTCAATTTAGCATTGTTACCATTTATCCCGACTGAGATCCTGATTGTTTACCAGTAAAAATATGATGATGGGGAAGGAATGGGAAAAGGTGTTCTTTTAGACAGTTCTGAGTTTGGCTTGGCCAGAAACTTTTCATTGTGTTGGTCTGTGAACTAAACCACCAGCTCTTGGATCGTGCTCATCCGTGAAGGCCCTATCTAACTTAAAAACTGATTACTTTGTTTTGTATTGAATTCTCTCTCACAGACCGTTTGACCCTCAGTACTACGAGGATGAATTTGAGGATGAGGAAATGTTGGACGAGGAGGGACGGACCAGGCTAAAACTTAAGGTATGCAGTCCGACTTTTGAGTGTCTGTATGTGTGTGTGTGTGTTTGTGTGTGTGTGTGAAAATTGAGTTAAAATGAAAGTTCTGTAAGGAGAGCAAAGTTCATGTTGTTGTTTCCAGAGCTTTAAAAATCACATAGAGCCTCAACAATAACAAGCCTCGGGTGTTGCTGGCTTGTTGTGACATGCAGCTCTCACTATATACTGCTGTGTCCTCATCTGACTACAGTACAGACAGCTAATCAACACTTCCATCAAATCTGTCACTTTAAGTTATATTGAGAAATTATGATGTTATATTGAGAAATTATGCTTTTCTGAGATATTCTGTTGGAAGATTGTCAGTAAATTTTTAAACCAAAAAAGAAAGAATGACAGGAGTTGATGCACTCTGTCGCCCACAGGTGGAGAATACGATCCGGTGGAGGGTGAAGAGGGACGAGGAGGGAAATGAAATGCGGGAGAGCAACGCACGCATTGTCAAATGGTCTGACGGCAGGTTCGTGCTGCGGTGTTGTTGAGCTGGGTGCTGGGGCTCTCACACTCTGCACAAATAGAAAGGAAGTGGTCTGTGCTTTCTGTGATGTTGTGTTTCATTGTCTTGACTCAGCATGTCCCTCCACTTGGGGAATGAGGTGTTCGATGTTTACAAAGCTCCTCTCCAGGGAGACCACAACCACCTGTTCATCCGACAGGGCACTGGACTGCAGGGACAGGCTGTGTTCAAAACCAAACTCACCTTCAGGTAAGTCAGCAGTGGACAGAGGGCAGGCTGTTTTTTAGACCAAAGTCCCAGAACACACACACACACACTTGAGGCAAGAACTATCAGAGTTGCCGGGGACTATTACAATAGCTCCCTTCATCTAAGCTCCATTCAGAAATGTACTGTATGCTCTAAGTCCCTGAATCACCTTGTACAAGCTGCCCAGGTTTCTCCCAAACAGAACTGTGTAAGCCTCTTACTCCCACAAGCCCACCTGGATGTTCTGTCTTGTAAGACCACATGGGACTAGTAGGACACTGGCCAAAGCTGCTTTCCCGCTCAGCAGGCCCCCCCCTCCCAGCAGTCAGACAGGACATTGCCACTTGTTCTGATTGAGTATTATAATAAGAGCACGGTCTTGATTAGAAATTAGGGCTGAGCCTGCCCCGGGCACAAATGGTTTTGGACAGTAGGTTACAAAAAGCAGCTTTAGGCACCCTCATTAAATACTGAAACAAAAACACCTCCCAGCAAGTCGACTGCGGTCGGGTTTAGGCAGAATTTTACTGTTATTGCTGTTTAACGTGGCAGTCAGCCTGGAGGCAGCAGTCAGGCTGGAGTTTCTGAGAATAACACTGCCTGTGTTTTTTCTGGAATAGGAGCTCGCAAAGAAGGCTACCTCGTAATATTTGTGATGTACCGCAGAAATCCCTGTCAAAAGCGCTCAAACTTGTCTGCTGATTTTGACCCATGTTCAGCGTCTAATGTTGCAGGTGAAGCTGCAACACTCCTGCCTGTGTGACTTCTGACTGTTTCAAGGCCCAGTTTTGCCTAATTAGAAATTAGGCAATATTTGGCAAAAATACCATTTTAAAAGTAGGGCCAAAATTGCTACAAATACTCAAGAGTGCAGATTTTGCATTTTAACCGTGTTCATATGTTTTTTATTGTGCTCTGGCACTCACATGAATGCAGCTACTGTCCCCCTTTGCATCACTGTACTTGATTTGTGAGCAGCTATATCCAAGGGCTTCTGAACCCTGCATTACAGGCAGGAAAAATTGCGTGGTTTTTGATCAGAAAAGGCAGCAGAAAATGTTGGCACCATCCAGCCAGCAATAAAGAAAATGTCAAACCCACACAAACCACTGTTTCACCAAAAACATAGAATGACAAATTTTCTGAATAAAAATGACTGGTTGGGGACGGACAGAGTGAAGAAAACAGTTCCTTCCTCTTCACTAAGTTCCTACTAGGACAGGAAATGTGGAACGTGTTGTAAAATTTCACAAATCTTAGTGGTACAAATTTATTTGTATCACTTAAGTGCATCCTGGTCAATATGCAATGCAAATACATTAGACTAAGGATGTCTCTCCTAAATTAAAAATCAGTTTCTTACCATGTTTCATACATGCTTTTTATTTTTCCAAAATCATTGGGGAAGTAGGCACCACCTTGTCAAAGTGACAGCCACCTTATTTATGTTTCCTCTGTCTTGCCAGGCCCCACTCCACCGACAGCGCCACCCACAGGAAGATGACCCTGTCTCTGGCTGATCGCTGCTCCAAAACACAAAAGATCAGGATCCTCCCCATGGCTGGACGCGATCCTGAGTCCCAGCGCAACGAAATGATCAAGGTAACACGCTCCTGGAGTCTGCACACACTCTCTCCATCTGGCCTTTGCCATCTTTCTGTTGCTCCGCCGTTTCTGAGAAAACACTTTTGTTACCAGAGGGACAGACAGGGTCACATAAGGCCAGCAGCTAACCAGCATCACGCTGGGTTACATAAAGACGTAGCCTGACGTGGTTACATAATGAGGTTATGTAGTGGACAGTGAAATGGAAGCAGTGATAACAAGTCTAGGCAGCTACTTCTGTATCTACTGTCAACCTCTGCACAGTCAAAGCTGATAGCGTTGTTTATAGTCTGACTCTACTTTGTTCTCAAAAGAGCTTTACTTGAAGATACAGTATGTAACATCGTGTTACGTTGGTTGTTAATTTTGTTAACTTAATGTTTCCACAGTCTGTGTTTGATTAATAGAAGATTATCACATGCCAATTTTTCCTTACAACCAAATTTTTCCACTAGAGCACATAAACAATAGATCCCTGTTAAATCATTAGAATAGTTATTATCTTATGTTTGATTTTGGTGTGTCTGTATCTAATCTATAATTTTATAGGGAGGTGGCTCTATTGTTCAGTGTGCAGAAACATTAATAAACAGATTAAATGAAAAATAGGCTTACAGACACACTGTACTGTGGCTTCCTTTATCTTTTGTTTGTAATCATAATTGTCAGTTGCCATTAGTGCTGACATTGAAGAACAACAAAAGGTCAAGCAAGGGTTTTTTTTTTTTCCTTGTTTTTGTTTTCACTGAACATCTTGGTTACAGCAAGAAAGAGCTAGCAAAGGAGCTTTTTCTTGATAAGTGCAGCTTTTATTCAGCTTAGGAATGCTCCCAGAGGTATTTGGCTAACTACCATCAGGTGGTTGGCAGGCAGAACTGACAGGACGGCGTAAAAAGATTATGAGCAATCCAGATTTTTAAAAATCTTTGTAAAAGGGACATTGTGTAGATCTATATTAGATTTTGAGGTGTCCCTTGAGTGGAACCTTTGTCATTTTCTCCTCACTTTGTCACCCATCTCCCCTGTCTCTCCAACAAGGTACAAAAAATAGATATTTGCAAAAAATAGTTTCAGACCTCATTCCTTGATCACATTGAATTCTCTTTCACTGTTTTTGTTAAGTTTTCAAATGCACAGATATTGAAGCAGTTACAGAATCAGATACATAAAAGGTTATTTTCTGGTTGTTTCATGGCGCTCACGTTCTAAAGCACAAATAAACAACCCTGCAGGAAGGTGCAGCATTGTAAAGCCCGACGTGGCCCAACACCATGTACAGATTAGGTAGGGTTCAGGGTGGGATCGGGCTCTTTTTAATAAAAGAAAATGAAGTTGTATTTGTCTCACTTAGAGAGACAAATGGGGCGAGCATTTCAGGCCCGTGCAGAGCTAAACCACTGCTGGATTTGGTGGTGAATGCAGCTTTACATGTAACCTAGATGTATGAACGGCACTAAAAAGTAAAGTTTACTTTGTTTCACCATCCTCAGATTACAATTATTAATCTCACAGAGCCACAAATAGATACATTACCTCATTGCTATGCATCCTGCAAACAACTGTTCAAAAAAGAAAAGTAGTGTTAAAAATATTTTTCACTGGGTTCCAAAACAAACGCACGCTAACAAAGATCTGTAGGACATGAGGTGGTGGTGCTCATAGGAAATGTAGTTTTCATTCATGAGAAAGAGATTAGACAGCTTCATTAATCCATAATGGGGAAACTCATTTGCCACCAAATGAACTCATCCAGACAACAAACAATCCAAATTGCATTCAGAGTACACAGCAAATAAATAACACAATAAAAAGCCATTTGAAACATGATTAACAGCTCATGCAGTGCTGTGCTATGAATCTAGACTACATCTGAAAGTGTTCATTAAAAAATCTGACCGTTGCAGGAACCAAAGACCCTCTGAGTCGTTCAGTACAACACTGAGGCATCGCTCACTGAAGGAGTGAAACACTACCGCTTTTGTCCACAGGGGCCGCTAAAATCAACACAAATGAAAGTTCCTTGTAGCTGCTTTAACTTTGAGTTTCTTTTCTCAGTGCTACATTTGAACATTTATCTCTCAAAAGCTGAGTGAAAGGAATAAAATCAGTCTAGACAGCAAATGGGCCTCATAGGTTAAAACAGAAATATTTTTACTGAAAGAATACCAAACAAAAGCCAATCACATTTGGTTTCTAACAGCTTGTATTTTGGTTGATTTTCATCCTACTTGTCCACATGCATTTTTCATATTTGGAAGTATCAATTTAAATTAGATCCATTAAAATGTCAAGAGAATTGACCAGCTAACAGCTTATATTAACACAGAAAAGAAGAATAAAGCCCTCTATCACCCTTTCTGATGCTTAGAACATTCCAGTTGTTTTGTAGTTCATATCTTCATATCATAGAATTCTTTTCTTAAGATCAATACAAGGGCATATGGATTTCCACATTTAGCCAGCCCTTGGGCTACAGTTGTTGTAGTTCAAGTTCAAGTTCAAGTTCATATTTATTTAGAGCCCAAAATCACTGTACACAGTCTCAAAGGGCTTTACAGGCCCACAGTTTACAAGAAACAGAATAGGACGACACCCCCTGACTTAACCCTCATATCGGGCAAGAAAAAACTCCCCAAAAAACCCACAGTAAGGGAAAAAGGGAAGAAATCTTGGGAAGGACCACGGAGAGAGGGGGCCCCTTCCTGGCCAGCCAGGAGTGCAACAGGTGCCGACCAAGTGGGCGATTATACAAT
>OMLF01001403.1:5043-22274 GCA_900302615.1 Holocentrus rufus | reverse complement strand
CCTCCTACAGTCACCAGTCCACCGCCACGCTCACCCCGTCGCCCAACGAGGAGACCCGAACTCCTCACGACCTGCCGCGCCTCCACCAAGCGGACGGGCAGCAGCTGTCACGGTACGGCGCGGGGGAACATGGACTCGCCACAAGCGGCAAATAACATTACCAAGACAGTAGTCCTAACCTTTTCACCTGAAGCATTAAAGTAAACTCAAACGAAATTAGAAAGGAACAAGCTTGTCTGGGGGGAAGAAATCTGCTGTACTCACTCAGCTGTGTGGAAGGAAGGTCATTTTATTCTTGACCTGCCTGTTCTGTTTTTCCCAGGGATCACTGCCTGCTGTGTACTGCACAGCTGAAGGAAGCAAAGTTTTTATTTTTAATCAAATTCAGATCATTCGGGGAAGGCGGACACCTTGTTGCTGTAAACTTCATCACACTTCACAGCGCTCGTCTGTTCTTTTCTTAGTATTATCTAATTAATAACATGAAGTACAAGTTATGTTGTTGTGAGGATGTACCTTTGACTCCCGCCACTATGAATGTTCACACCTTAGGTGCAAGTTTTCACACATCCTCCTCCATCTTCTTCTCGTATTCAGAGACGAGCGCTTCCACAGATCCTCAGGGGAACTCGACACAATCTGTACTCGTTTTTCCCTTTTTTTTTTTCTCCCCTGCACATCAAATTCAATGTGAGGCATGAATTTCTGTTCCGATGCCATTGATTTTTCTCCCCGGTAACGTGCTTGTTTGTTATTTCCCATAGCAGAAGGTTGCCCTGCGGTCCGGTGCCAGTTCCCCAGGCGCCCGGCTCGCCTCTCACACAGTCCAACCCCAACCTCTCCGGCCAACAGCACCTCGGCCTGTCGGAGGCTGGCACGCTGCCGTGTCCGAGTCCTGCCCATCGCTGCCTCCTCAGCCAGGGGGCGGCTCTGAATGAGGACGGCAGCAGCTCTACTACACCTGGTAAAACCACACTCAAAGCCATGCACTCAAACATGTGATTTTTTTTTTTTTTTTAATAAACGTGCATTTGCAGAAAAATAAGACTTTGTAAGGCATGAATCTACACTAGAATCATGCTGATTTTCATTTTGTAATTTAAATACTAAGAAATGTTGTTTCTGATGGCGTTATCTCCCCCTCCTACAGTGCACGGTCGTCCCTCCCCAGCAGACACATACACTCCTCCCAGCCAAAAATCACGGGTGAAAAAAAAGGCGACTAAGAGCGCGGCGTACAGAAGAGAAATGCAAGGAGGTGAGTGTGAACGCATCTTGAATTTGGCCTCCAATTATGGAGTCGTATCTGTATGTCCATGTTGATTGAATGAAGCGTGGAGCTGTGAATGTGGGTAGATGCATTCTTTAGTTGTATTTATAATCAGTGACATTTGTTCAGTGACAAGAAGCATTAGAGGTAGAGGTATATTTCTGCATGACCAAGGTGAGACATTGTTCAGTTATTAAATGTATGCAGAGGCCTGAATGTCTGTTGATATAGAGAGCTATTGAAAGAAAATAATTACCACAGTGTTATGAGCTGTCATTATTCATTGTTCTTTGTCAAATAAAATTGCTCATGTGCTAAATATATGAAAATCCAAGGGATAATTCAGAATTGAAGCAGATTTTCTGCAAAACCATTGACTTGCACGCACTATATCTACAACTCTTATGTACAAAAGCATGATGTAAGGCCAGTGCCAGTTGTAATCTCAGCTTGCAGACTCTGTTTTTCCATGCATATGTTTAGCACATACTCATTTCACAAACAGATTGGAACTGATAATCATCAGAAGTTGCGATGCACCGCGTAACCTTGAATCTAATTAAACAGAACGCGACTGCACATGAATCACCCGAAGAGAATCTGCAGTTTCAACAAGGCACAACGCTCAAGTCAGAAAGTCACTTTTAATTTAAATATATCCGTGTTTTGTTAAGGAAACCAGTGCCATAACTGGTCTCTGGGGTGCATTATGCATGGGAAAACAGACAACAAAATACTCTTGCTCTTCTTCAAAGCCATATGTGCCTATTATCTAAAAAGATCCTGAGAGTAAAAATAGCCTAAATGCACCCGATGAGGAAGGCAGTCGACAAAAATCAAATGAACTATGTGTGTGTGTGTGTGTATGTGTGTGTGTGTCTGTGTGTGTGTGTGTGAGCAGCACAAGTTTGGATTGGTTCTTGGGCTTCAGGCAAACACAGATGAGCCAAAGAGCCTCTCGAGCCACTGCAAGTACTGTCTGGGCAGCAGCAGTGATCAGCGCTTTTGCAGTAACCTTTAGCAAAGCACTTTGCTCACCTCTTCCCCATTTATCTGTAAATACACATTTTTTCCCCCTTCATCTGACTTCTGCTGCCTCCAGTGCCCACCTCTCTCTCATGTTTACTCTCTGGACTTGAAACAGCGGCACGCGTTACTCACAGGCTTCAGCGGAGGATTTGACTTCTCGTCACCGTTTTTTTATCCCCTTCTCTCTATGTCAGACCTGCCCCCGCCTCCGGAGCCGCCCCCAGAGGACGACAGGTTGCAGGGCCCCGCGGGGTGTGTGGAGGCCAGCCACGTGGCGAGTGGAGCCCTGTCCTCCCTGGAGAAGAGGGAACACGGCAGCTGCAGCCACCAAAGGAAGGGCTCAGGCCCGAGACAAGCCGATAGTAAGATGAAGCCTCTGTTTTCCGCACAGCGTAGTAATTCACTCATAATTTGGTTTAGGGTTAGCAGAATCCAATTTAGCACGGAAGGTGGTTGTGCTTTGTGAAACGCAATGTCAGTGCTTATAGGAAAGGGAAATGAGATGAAACAACCCTTGTGTGTTTCACAGTAATTCAATAAAATATAGCAGAGCTAAAGGTACCACGCTCTGCATTTACCCTGCGGTTATCATTCCCCCCAGGACTACAGTGGCCACTGGGACTTAATCTCCTCTCAGGCGTTAAACAAGAGAGCAAAATGGGATTGATAGTAACACACGCTCTCCATGCCAGCTCACTGTTCAGCTGACTGAAAAGACATTGCAACAGTGGAGCTGTAGTGCAGCAAACACACACTTTAAAGAAACACGTTGGCGGCCCCAAAGGGCAGCAGGAGGTAAATGTGTGAATTCTATTGTGGACTTCAAAACTCAGAAATCATTCAACATGATGTCAGGAAGCTAAATTTATTTCTCGAAATGAGAGAGGTTAAGCAGTCATCGGTCAGTCCAGGTTTCTGTGGACAGAGCTGGTGTTTGGGACAGTTTGGGAGCTTCCATTCATCTGTTCCTATGCATGGAAATCATTCGACCATACACCAGGATTTAATTTGGGCAAATAGGGCGAGTCTACATTGTCTCATTTACGGGGGAAGAGAGGATGTGTTGTAGCTCCGCTTCATGATTTAGGCTGATAAGATGGGTGTATTTTTACATAAAAGCCTTGCCTGCAGGGCCACTTTAAAATAGCATTTTTACAATTGGAACGTCTGGCCAAATTAACGTTCGCTTTCCCACTTTCCTCTCAATTCCGTCTAACCAACTGTTCCCCACCCCGATAAAGTGCTGCGCTGGCATCCACATCAAGCCCATCTTCTCTCCCCTCTCCTTCTATCACCAGACGAGGAGTTGATGCCGTATGGCGGAAAGGCTGGTTACCTCTCCAGGAATCCGATGTCCAGTAATTGCTCTACCACGGGAAGCTCCTCGTCCAGAGGCTCCACGGGCTCCCGAGGCCTCAACGCGGCCAGGAAACACAACGAGGTGGGATATAGCGCCCGCGGGCTAATGGATGCTAATGATTTTTTAATTTCAGCGAGGTTTTATGGGTGGAAAATTGTCTCTTTTGACCTCAAATGGTTGAAATAATTGATGCTTGTAGATATTTACGAGCGTGGGAACACAGACTTGCGGTAAAAACTGCTATTCCTGCCATCGAGAGGTTCATGTAATATAGTATTATCTACATATCATTTCTTCCGCTCCATAAAACACATAAGCTTATGTGTGCAGGCGCATACACAAAGGTTCCACATTCCCTTGTAAACCACACAAACCAACCCACTCACAGACACTCATACAGATCTGCTATTACCGTCGACTCAGGATAGGCTTTACAGTAAGAAACAATGTTAAGCGTGCACACCCACCGCTCTTACTCCCTCCGGAGTGCACTTCTGAGGGCACATTAGCAGTGTGAGCGCTCTTTTAAGTGCACCCCCTGCAGGCTCCCCTGTGAGGAGTTGGCTATGTCTTTTATGGCAGAACAAGCTGTGCCAGTCGAACAGAAAGCTCTGCGGGTTTGCCTGCTAACGAAGCAACAGCCACAAACACTGCAACTGACATGACATCCCTCAGTGTAAGTGTAGGTGCGCTGAGTTACTAACAGTGCAGCAGAGTGATCCGAAATGATGGTGAGAAAGTTGTAAAAAAGCTGTGCCCGAGTGGAACGCAACAGAATCGCTTCATTCAGCGAGTGCAATAACGATGCAAGACTTGGTCTCGGTGTGATGGCTGCAGAAAAGCGTAAAAAAAATGAAATTTCTGCACAGCTGTCGCTGCAAGGAAAGAAGAGAAAGATATATAATTCAAGGTGTTGAAATGGTGTTTCCCATCTGGAATAAGTTGCCTGGATGAGAAACATTTGGCACTAATCCAATTGATGTTTTGTTTTTTTTGTTTTTTTAATGGAAACTACATGGAATGGGCAACAATAAGCATGACAGAATGACAGAATGGTGAAATTAAATGGCATGCAGTGGTATGTAATAAATAAAACTGATACTGTCGCAGCTTTGATGTTCTTTCACACTGTAGCTTGTAACTTTAATGACGTAACTTGAGGCTTCGCCATAAAAATCTGTGGGGTGAAAGAGAAAGGATGGCCCTGTCACGGGTCAGTCCACTTTGACCCCAAAACACATCTAACATGGGAATGTGGCAAAGCAACTTGTTAAAGTGACACACACACAATTGATCTTCTCTTCTCACTTAGTCTTAACACACACACACACACACACACACACACACACATTTGTCTCCCGTGCTCTCAGAGTCACCCCCTGTGGAGCAATAAGGAACACCTCACACCCCCTAACTGACCCTTGGCGCCCTTTTCACGTCTCACCGGGAACATGAAAGCGTGACCTCCTGCAATAAATTTGTGGGTGTTTCCACCGGAACCCTGGATTGGGTTACCCCACTTCCTGTGGTGTTTGCTGACCGCTATCTTTCCCATTTGAACGAGTTGGTCGGTCCTGGATGAGGGAACGGAGCGGTCGTTTTCCTCTGGCCTCTTAAAAAGAATGGCATCTGAAAAAGTGGAATCAAATACTTGATGACCGGCACTGAACTGGCATGAATTTTCTTCATGCTTGAAAGCACACACGATTGCCAGTTTAGGGATCACACACTTAACAATTTGGTTTTAGGCAACACACACTTTAAAACCAGTTGCATGTAGGGAACAGACATTTGATGACCAGTTTAATTTAGGGAACACATCCGACTATCTGTTGGATTTAGGGAACACACAATTAACACAGATTTAAGAAACACACTTGACAACCAGTTAGATTCAGGGAACACACAGTTGAAGAGCAGTTGGATAAGGAGAACACACACTTGATGACCAGTTTCATTTAGGGAACACACTATATGGAATACACACTAAAGTTGGATTTGGGGAACACACATTTAACAAGTTGGATTTGAGGAACACACACCTGACAACTTGAAACACACAGTTGTGTTTCGGAAACATATACTTGTCAGCGAGTTTGACTGTGGAAACCCACACTGCCCCAGTTCTTACATCATGCAGTCCCCCCCCAGTCCTGCAGAAACATAAACTCTCACACTACAATACCCAACCTAAACAAGCATGGTGCATTTTTCTTTCCACGCTTACTTCTTTTATAGCACAGGGCTCTCATTCACACTTTCCACTCAGATTTGAGTGGTCTGCCAACTCACATTAAAAGAGGACATCAAGACTCTTTCAGGCATGAGTTATAAAATTTAAGCATGTTTGAAGCTATGGCAGTGATCCCAAGTGGATCAAGAGCCAAGAGATTAAAGTCGTGAACACACACAGTATCTTGCGATCACCCCAAAATTGCTCTGACCTTTTATGTCAAATTAGCCGAGAATCAGCCTAAAATTTCTGCAGTCTGTCCCCAGCTTATTTGTTAATTCCATTTAAAATTCTTATTACCACATGATATGTCTCCCTCTGATCCTCCTTACTGTCTCAATATAGTAAAAATCCTAAGCGGCTATACTGTTAAAGAAGTGAGCTTAATAATTGAAGATATGGAGTCTCATTCCCTGGAAGAGCAGGGAAAGTGAGCAATGCTGTCTGTCCCTCACCAGTTACTATCCATGTGCCCTTAAAGGAGTACTCCAGCATTTTGGGCAAAATACCCTTTTTCTGACTTACCCAGACTGAGACAAGATGTTCAGTACCATTTTCATCTCTTTGCGTCCACCGCCTCAGTTTCAATCGTTAGCATTTCATTTTAGCTTAGCATAAAGACTTCAAGTCTACACCAGTCATTAGCCTAGCTCCATCAAAGTGAAAAAGTAAAACATATCATATCACCAATATCATGTGTATTTGAAATACACATTTTGGATTAATAAATAAATAAAAAATAAATTAATACACGAGTCGCTTTAGAAGTTCAGATGGAATGATACATATGTTCAGCAGTTATAGTGAGTTTGCCATAAAAGACAAAAAATATCAAGACGTAATTTAAATACATGATACATGATATTGTGTAAGTAAGACACTGTTGCTGTAAGGTTTATTTTTTCATTTTTGACAGAGCTAGGACAATGAATCCTATAGACTTCAAGTCTTTATGCTAAGCTAACATGAAATACTACCCATCTGAACTGAAGCAGTGGATGTACAGAGATGAAAATGGTATCAAACATCTTGTCTCAGTCTGGAAAAGACAGAAAAAATGTAATCATATTATGCATTCAGTCTCTAGGTGTGAATGTATGTATGTGGAGCTGCAAGTGCTGAGAGAACCACCACAATAAAAGCTTCCCTGGAAGAGTAAAGGTTAAATTATTTTCGCTTGACAGGTAGAGACTCCCATTGTCCTTGGTCTAGATTAAGGGCGGTTGGCTGAAATCTTTCTGTTCATTTATGGCCCATGACACAGAGCTGACCTTTGATTTGATTTATAAAAAATCCAGCGCTCACATTTTTTGTCTGTTCTTATTAAATACTGCACTTGAGTCTTATATTATCTTTTTTGTTTGAATGTTTATTGATATGTGGTTGTTCCTCTCCTTTCAGGAAATGAGATAAGGACACCAGTGGTTCACAGTTGTCTCTCAGTGTACCTTTGATGCCTCCATCGTCTTTCCATCATGGACACAATGAGCTGTAAAAAAGGAGAGAAAAGTTTTAGGTTTCAAGATACCGGACTCTGTTTCATTGCTGTGAAAGAACAACGGACTTCTCATCTTGTGTTTTGGTATTACTATGATTATTTATGAGCTATCGAGTTCGCCCTCTTCCTTATTTGTAAATACTTATCTCTGTACTGTTCTTTTGTGGGCTCTGGATACAGGGAAAGAGACGTATATTGTATTTATGATGATAAAAAATACACAAATGTACAAAAAAACAAACAAAAAAAAGACCGTTCTTATGGAAAGCTCATGTCTTCTTGAATGTGCCAACTTTTTTTTTTTCCTTTGGTCAAAATGTATACTTTTGGAAAAGCATTAACTACTGTTGCACTCTTGTTGTAATAGCAAAACAACAGAAAATATGAAGCACAAACTGTGTTTGTTGGTTGAGAGGGACGGTCAGAAAAAGCCAAAACGAGTGGATTCTCGCTCCTGGATAGACGCCTCGGCATGAGCGCTTCTTCGTTGGGATCCCTGCACCCATATATAGTCCGCTAAGAATGTCATTCTTTTCTAATGTTTTATTTTTTCGGTTTGTTTGTTTTTTTGCAGAGAAATGTCGTGGTGTGCCAGCAGACTGACAGGCTTTATAAAAGTTTGATTGTAACCCCCCTCCTTCCTTCCTATCCTCTCCCCTTGTTAATTTGAGGGAGTGTTTGCTGCAATTGTGCGATAAAATTTGCATATTCTCTTTCCAAAAAAAAAAAAAAAAACTTCTGTGGACTAATTTTTTTGTACTCTTGTTGTTTTGTAAAAGTACAATAAAATACATTTGCTGAACTACATAAAGCCTGTACTCATTTACTTGCAACAGGTTTCCAGAAGGTTTCTTTCAAACACTAATTGAATAATTGCATCCCACTTTACTGCTCTATTATGTTATGGCCCTGCTTTGACACCCAAATGCCAACTATAATCTACTATTTTTCAGAATAAGATTAAAAAGTGTTTTACCAAGGAACAAAAAAAGGAAACAAACTACATAACACAGCAAGTGGAAGGTGAAAATATAAACTAATTTTTGTTTGCACAAACTGAAAACTTACAAAACAAGCTTGCACTTTCAAAGTTTGAACTTCTTTAAGTCTCCAATCCCCCACCATTTTCTCCAGGCGGGCCTAACTAAAAAAAAAAAAAAAAAAGCGGCTTAGCTGAACTTATGTTTGCTTCTTTCTCTCTTAATGCCTCATTCTACCTCCAACTTCACAGTGCATTCCACCTGGGTGAGTGCTGTACGCGCCGAGGAGCATGAAATTGCCGAGGCCTCTAGTCTGGAAAGGCAACACACACTCCCTCCTGCTGTCCACCTGAGACAAAGCATGCATTACCCTACGGTGCTCTACAGATGCACACCGTGTCATGGCATACACAAACTCACTAACTCACAAGCTCCAACTCACAGGCACACGCGAGTAGCCTTGGGTTGCGCTTCTTTTTTCGTTGCCCTGTGATGAACTGAGGGAGCAGCATGATGAGATGCTGCTGCCCAGCTCGGTTGGAGCCTGCAGATTTACAGTGAATACTGAAGGATGAGAGGACAGGAGGATATAAACATGGTTTCAGAGGGCCGATCCTATAGGGTGAATTCAGCAGAAGTTGGACACGTTTTGCATTTCCAACTTCTGCAAGTTGTGTTACATCTATCAGCCTCTATCCAACATACTAGTCAAACACATGATGCATTTCTGGATTCTGCAACATGTTCCTTAACTACGTAAGAAGGGTTCATGTTGTCTTAGCCTGCATGAAACTTTTATTTGTATGTGCAGTGTGCCCAAATGCAAATTTCATTAATCATTTGGCAAAGTTAGATGAAGTGGGACTTCTTAATTCTATGCAATAATTCAAGTTAACTGCAGGCTACCCCAACTGCAATTTAATGCACTATTACATTTCATATATTCAATATCATTATGTGAATTAATACACAAAAGTAAACTATATCAATATTTATGTTTTTTTTCGCTATTAACGCATAGACTAGAGGGAAAAATGATTCTGAATGCTTTCCTGATGAGACTTTTTCTTTTTCTTTTCTTTCTTTATTTCTTTTTTCTCTCTCTTTTTTAAAATTTATTTTTTTACACCTCCAAACACCTTTTTGGCCAATTTTAACTGATCTAATGATGAAATGGCTAATTGGATTCGCTTAGATTTAGATAAGGGAATTGCCTCACCTTGTCCGTGTCTGTATCTAGTTACATTATTATTATCAACTGATGGGCTAAATATTCAAACTGAACTGGAGTTTTTTTCCCCAGTGCAAAAGTCTAAAAGCCTGTCCCACTTTATCTAAAACATGCTATCCCACTTCAGCCAGCCAGATCTGAGAGTGCCATGACTCAAAAAAGATACAAATAAATAAATAAATAATACAATTATTAAGTTGACAACTAAAAGATGAGATCCCCCACAAGCACAAGGAAAGTTATGCATTTGTGGAAAACAAAGATGCAAAGTCTTTGCCAGTGAAATTGATGGAAAGCTTGTTTGACCTTGAGGATTTTTGCCCAAATTACAGTTTGGGTGGTGCACTCTCACAGCACTAATTTATAAGACGTATTTAATGACCTAGAGACTGCAGGAATAGATAAGCTGCACGACATCAAAATGAGATATTGATGTAACTGTTCTGCATAGTGCCATACACTCGAGCCAAAAGATGTATGATAACGTGTTTGCTGATATTATAAGTTTGCCTGCAGTTAGAAACAATCCAGGATGACCTCACTGTGTCCAAACGACACTCAAGGACCCGTGTCAGACATTCATTTCACCGATGAAACAGTGCGTTATGAAATGATTACCATCTATTCACTTTTAATTTAATTGATTTCAGCCAAAAAATAGAAATTGGATGGTTTTTGAAATGCTCCATTTTCTCAAATTTCTCAAAGGACAAAAAACTACTTATTACACACTCACTATGAGGGCTTGTTGGGACTTTAATTTCATTTAGCTGCAGTGATCCATCAGGTTGTACAAGGTCAAAAATAACATTTTGTTAGGCCGGCTTTGAAATCTCTACGATGATTATGGAGTTTCAGAGGAAAGATGTAAATTCCAGTGATTTGAACTTTAAGTTGATATCCTGTTTATATTACTTTAAGCTTCTTGAAAAGGAAAAAAAATGGCAATGTTTCAACCCTGTTTTTCCTTTGAAGCATCCCTGTACTTGGCAACATTTTCACATATGACCTTGCTGGTAAGTGTAAATTATATCCTGCTTATTATCACATTTGAGCTACATTACCGATGAGCCTGTGGAATTCAAAACAAACAAGTGCAAAGGACAAGATAGATAAAACGCAGAGAAGATTTACATTACTGACCTTCTACAGGATGACCCAACACCCCCTACCCTCTCTATGCCCCCTAAACTTCCCTCTATCCTTTGCTCCCCCCCCCTTTCTCTCTCCCGGAGCCATAAATCACCTAGCTCATTCATTAGGCCAATGTCAGGGCAGGAACGCCCACCAGGGCAGCAGCCAGAGAGGCGATGGCCTGAGAGAGAAAGGAAGGAGACAGAGAAAAAGGGAGGATGAAAAGGAGGGGAAGCCATCATTTAGACCCCTGTTCCCCCATTCCGAAATGCAACACGCCAATTTCCATGTTAATTTGCCCCGTGACAGGGGAGATGGATGTTTGTGACTTTTTGGCTGATGTGATGCATACATAGAGGCCTCAAAATGAAGCCATTATGTTGGCAGAAGGGTCGCTAAGGGTGCAGGATAAAAGATTTGTTAGCTTGTGAGATAAAGAGAGTACACTTTGAGGCAAGGTTACAAAATGGTCAATATTTCACTTTATGAGAATAGTTATATGTGCCTATTTAAGATAATGGCCTGTCAACCACCAATGTTTGACACTCTAATTATTAAATGTTCTAGAAATGAAGGGCAATCAAGTTATTGAATTTTCCTCTGCCTTACACACAGACTGACCTTTCAAAAGAATACACCATGTTTGAGGAGAATAAGATGAGAACATAAAGCACATGGATATTTGGTTGTATTTCCCAATTACAATTGTCTCTGTCTTAAATGACATCACCACTGAGCACATTATTGGTACCTTTGATCTTGCTGGCTAATGTTAGCTTACAGGCTGATTTGCTAACTTAGAAGCAGCTAACATCAGCATAATAACAGTTTCAAAAGTCAAAGTTAACGAACAGTAGCTATCAGTTAAGGCTTAAAGTATCAATGTGAACACCTGGAGTCGCCCTGTTATTTGAAAGCTTATTATGTTTGCATGAAATCCTGTGCTGTTTGGATTGGATTGGATATTCACAGTATCTCAGTATTAACATTAGCTGCAGGCTAATGTTTAAGCGTGACGTTAACATTAGCCTGCAGGTAACATTAAAGTTGCAAGTTAGCCCAATTAATTAATGTTGGCTTCTAAGCTCAAATGTGCCATTAAGGCGCTCAGAGATGATGTCACATAAAACAGAGATGATTGTGATTGGGTAATGTCTGCTGAGTTCAGAACAGTTATGTTAATGGAGGTACTTGGTAAAATCTCAGTGTGTAAACAAAAACACCAAAACCAATCAACCAATTTCCTTTTTCCTTTAAGGATAAAGTATGAGATTTGTGGCTTTGTATCCGAGAAGGGAGAGTGTTTACATGTGTGTGTGTGTGTGTGTGTGTGGGTGTGGTGAGGGGTTAACTGGCCCTGTGATGACAGGCATGGCGATATTGAAATAGATCACCCATATGGGTGCCATTGATTTCCAGTTAATTGAATGATTGCCACTTTAACATGCAACACCACGGTTAACCACCGCTGTCAGTCACTGTGAAAGCATCACTGGTGCTTGAACAGCCGCCTGGTGATATCAGGAAATAGTGTAGACAGACAACATTACACTGTAACGTTGACATTTAACTTTGGATACAGTCCAGTTCTTGCAATCAGACAAACTGGAGTGTTGATGATGTCACAGCCAGTTTGAGTCAATGAGTTTCTTATGTACCAGTGTACACATACTATTGTTAAGTACATGCTTTAACACCAGATAATTTATTTCCTTATGCTTCGCATGCATACACTTTGATGTGTTAGCTTTGAAAAATTGTATGAGGCATATTGCTATGCCGATAGTGTTTCTGACATGTTTTGCTCATTTTCATTCTATTCGTCTGTTTATAGTCTATTTGTCTTTCTTCCCCTGCAGAATTCTATTACTTTTGCTGCTGCAAAACTAACCTAATTTCTCCTTGTGGGATAAAGTTTCATCTCATCATGTGAACACTCATGCCTATAAAGTAGCTGGATTGAACTGAATGGCTGGGGGCTTGAGTTGTGACAATTTGAGGATATAAAGGCAGCCCTGCAAAACTGATAAACTATTTGAAATGCTTTACACAAAAACTGAAGCAAGAAAATGAAGCAAGTTCAAGACCCCTGTTGTTGGGTTTTGTCAAAAAGGAGATAAACATTGTTTTATCTATACAATAAGGCAAACGGTCAGGTAATGATATTGACACACTGCTGCCAATTCTTTTCAGTCTCCTCTTTAAACGGTAATTATCCATTTGGTAAAATAACTACAGCAAGGACATGGATCTGTGTGTGTGTGTGTGTGTGTGTGTGTGTGCATGTGCGTGCGCATGCACATGTGGTTTCAGGCCATGTCTAATATGGGTCATTGGTTTACCGACATTCTATATAAAGCTGGTATTTTGGCATAGACCAACCTCTGTGATGCACAAATCCCTGTAGGCCAGTTCTTTGTGTTTGTGTGTCTGTGGTGCATATGAAAAGAAAAGAAAAGAAAAGAAAAGCACACATACTGTCCAGCATGATTCAACATTATGTGAAGCTCTATCATGTGTGGTCTAGACATGTGTGTGAATGTGTTACACAGTGGAGCTGGGAGCTTTGAATATGAAACATATGGCCTTAGTGAAGGAGCCAGATGAAGGATAATCCCTTTGGCAGTCCAGTCCAGTACACACACACACACACACACACACACACAGTCCAATACTGTTAGGATAGCTGCATTTCATTTGGATTGCTGAATGTGACACGATGCAATAATTCAACACAGACTTACTAAATCATGGCCAGTAAAGCTAAGAAGGCTGTTCTTCTTATGTTTGCATTCATGTTTTTTACTGTGAAATGATGTTTCCCTTCTTCTTCTGTTCTAAATATTGCTCAGAGTTCCCAAAAGTCTACTCTTTTCTGAGTACTGATTTACACTTGTAAAGATGCGTATAGTTGGGAAAGGACAAAACAGAAACGACACAGATTTGTATTTTTCCATTTGGACAGCCATCTTGTCTCCTATGAGTTTGTGATTAGAAGCTGTTATCAGGTACGCCAGCACCGCATGCCTTGTTTAATCTACCCAAACAGACGAGGGCCAAGCACCACCTCCCTGCTCTGCACAGCCATTAAGAATACAAAGGGTCAGTCAAAGTCTGACCAGCAGGCCAGAGGATCCTTAGACCTGCTTCACACCCTCTGTTAGCAGCTCCTTCAGCAAGAGGACTGGACTGCAGTTCTGATGGCAGGGATGGTTTGTTTTGTTCTTAGCATACAAGACCAGAACAGACCAAAAAAAAAAGTCAGCTTCAAATAGTCAAATATGGTTGCATACCATATTTAAAAATAAAGGGGCAATCATTCCTCAGCTCAGAAAGTACTACTGAACCAATTCATGAAGAGAGAGAGAGAAAAAAGCAAAATCCTTATATAATGTAAAAAATTTACTGTTCAACTAGATTGCAATTTATTACATTTTAATTCAAAATTCTAATACAAATTTGTAATTCATAGAAAAAATGCAAATTATTACAAAATGTAGAACTTTGCCATGTAAATATTGTATCTACTAATTAGTGTATTTATACAAAATTCAGCAAGCATGCAAGGACTATGCTACGCACATAGCGATGGTACTAAAAATCATTCCTGTCGAATTCTCTCTAAAATTCAAGTTATCCAAAGGTCAAGCCTTCAGTTAGTTCAAGTCAATGGTGAACAAAAAGGAGTGAAAAATGAACAAAATGAACTTTGCTATGAATTGTTAACTAAGTCTGTGGCTAATGCAAATGCACTCAAATATGGAAAGAAAAAATTTATAAAAATATAAAAGATGACTTAGAATGTAAAATGGATGACAAAAGAAATAAGACAGAAGGATTTGGAATGCATTCAAAAAAATCTTTAAATTAATGCATTGAATATGCTGCATATTTACACTTCATTCTAACTGAATGATCAATAAAACGGTCTGTACAAAGTTGCTGTGGTGTGTATTATTTGGTAGGACTTCAGTCATTGGAAAATCCTGCAACATACATAGAAAATCAACAAGAACACTGCAGTGGAGTTCCTCTTCTTCCTAATGACTGTTTTCTCACTGTCTTGCATCCTGTCTTTGTGTCTTTCTGGCCTTTTCAGAACACACTGGGTGAGAACATCCCAGGGGAAGTATCTCATTATCCTCCTCTCTAATGAGAGGAAAGGATGCGCAGAAGGGAAGAAGACTTTCGAAACTCGACGAAAGTCATTTGAAGGATGCAAAATAGTAGCTGGACGACCCTGAGGTAAAGTGGGAAAACTGTTAGAGACAAACAACAACAGACTTGCATCTGCTAGGAGAGGAGGTGTCCCGAACATCAATGAGTTGTCTCCAATTATATTTCAAACCCAAATAATTATCTTTTTATAACAGAATATATCTCTGAACTTCAAATCCTGAATTATTTGGACCTCGAAATTGATTCTAACCGTCTGGAGCAAATAAATCAATAACTGCTGCAGTGCTATTTCTATCCGTTCTCCTCGTCTCGCGGCCCTGCTGTTTCTATGAGCTGCTTCTGTAGGTGTTTCATTAATTGCTCTGGCACAGCCCCTAGATGTCGAAGGGCTTGGTGTTCCTGGCAGGATACTGGGCTCTGTACTGGGTCTCCATTTCTTCAACCCAGGCCATGTTCCAGTCCCACGCTGGCATGGGCTCCAGCTCCCCCAGCGAGTCACCGTCGCCGCGAAATGGAGGGAACAAGGCGCTGAGGGGGGAGGCCGGCGGGGAGAAGTCTGAACAGAGAAGAGGACGACATGTTGATATGCATGGCAAACAGCGAGAGGAGGGGTTACACAAAAAAGAAAAGAAAACATTGTTGCCTTCAGAGTCACTTTTTTCGAGTGAGAACCAAACATTTCAAGACCTCTCAGGAGCACCTTTCAAGTTGGCTCTCGAGGGAAAAGTAAATTTGGGAGGCTGTTTGAAGCAGCTGCCCATCATGGAAATTGAACATGAACATTGGCATTTCATATTTTTGGATTCTGCCAAGTATGCTGCATCCATAATATACATTAGCAGCTCTTCAGGCATCGGGCAAAAAATGGCACTGGTGGGTTTCAAAGCTCTGTGTAGAAAATGTGAAAATGCATTTTGCACCACATTCCAGTCTGGAAAAAGCTTGCTCCGTGCTGCACTATGTTTTGATATAATTAATGTGCCCTGCTGGATTATCTCCTCTTACATCCACGCCAGGTTTGTACAAAGGCACACTGAACACAGTTGATAGTACAATGCATAGTTAAATCAGATCCTCTGCGTTGTAGAAAATGCCTTCCCACACAGCTCAAGGCCAACACGGCTCACAATGTCCCAGCAAATAGCTTTTTAAATCCTCTCTTAATGAGAGGTTTGGTATAACTGTAATATATAAAAAGTGACAGGTTATTGACCAAACCCTGAGGGGAGAAAATAAAATAAATAAAAAATAAAAACCAGTGAAGCATCTCTGTTAGCCTCAAGGATCCAGCTTATGTTAAGGCCCATTTAACATGAGGTCACACAGACAAATCATCTTCCTCCTGAACATGATGCACACGCTTCCCCGAACCCTGAAGAGAATCACAGTGGCTCTGACTCCCACAGTTCCCATGGATGAGAGAGGAGTCAGCATACATTCAGCTGATGCAATGTTTTTGAATCAATTATTAATATTTACTGTCAGTCATTGAGAGATTGCATTATGAAGTCTAGAGAATACTATTTCTTTTATGGGTCTCCAAGAGCACCGCTGCATGTTTAAAGGGACTGGAAACATAACAACATATTTTAAAGTGTTAACGGATAGTGAGGCATTAGAGATAAAACACAGTAATACTAGGCATTACCTTCTGTGCTGAATTGACGATGTTTTTGGCATTAAATCACCAATTCTCTTTTCTCTGACTTAAAAATGAAAAACCACAAGTTACTGGATGTTTTGTAGTGCTGTACTTTATTTCATCTCCACACATTCAGGCTGATTTGACAGTCGCTCTTCCTGACCCGTGCCCCTCCCTCTCCACTGCTCTCAACTGCATTGCAGTTTTCAAACTCGGTGAGGGACTAAACTGGGGGGATCGTGATGCTTAAAAAAAACGGCTGCAAAACATCCAAAACGGAGAATCTAGCAAACAGAGTAAAGCTGACTGCTGCCTACAGAGGAAGAGTGGAGTGACTGATGAGGTGACATTGGGGAAAAGATGACTCATCTGGCAGTTCAATTTGCTGAAAGGTCCCAAGTAATTGCCTGGTGCCACCTTAGATATTATGCTGAATGTCTTTGTCTATTGCACCAACAGACACATGCACAACTGTGGATGTACACAGATGGAGAAGCTACTCACACATGCAAGCACAAACACTCTGAATACACACAGATACACAAACACATATTGGAGAGATGTGCAAATTGTAATTAAGAGTACTCCACTGAACTGAATTGTTTAATCTTGACATTTGATTTTTAACGGCGGGCAAAAAACGAAATGGCACAGAAACTCAAAACAAACTGCTGT
>OMLF01001402.1:30554-57141 GCA_900302615.1 Holocentrus rufus | reverse complement strand
CTTGCATTAAGACTTAATTGGCCTCAAATGATTAAAATAAATACTGTCACTTATGAATAGACACACCAACACCAATGTAGTAAAATGGAGAGATAAGATATGTATATGATATGATATGTCTGGCAGAGTTTGAGAATGACATTTACCCTGCAATCCAGAAAATGAATGATTATTACTCTGTGAAACTGCCAAAAACAGACCCATTATGAGGCATTTCAGAGTGTGGCTAGGTGCAGGAATAAATGAATCATCACAGTGTGTGTCAGAGCCCCTGGAATTACATGGAATTGCTCAGATACTCATGCCATGCTGCAACAACTATGAACTGATCACAATACGGCAGAAAATACTGAGGAGGGAAAGCAACACAGAGAGAGAGAGTAGCTTAATGTTTTACAAAGAGTCACTTTGCTAATTGAATTATTTTGAGATTCACAAGCAGGACTCCAGTGATGACTGTTGATTCTAAAACAGGCCATTCTCCTGGGTGAGATGCCAAACACACACTCCCCTCTGGCCCAACACATGTCCATCCATCCACTGTGTGTGTGTGTGTGTGTGTGTGCAAGAAAGGAAGAGAGAGAGGCAGACAGGCAGATGGAAGGGGGAGCTGCTGAGGAAAGATTTGCCTACTTGCCCAACTTTTGTGAAAAATACAAGAATCTTTTATGGGCACTAAAATGCAATAACTTGCATCTACATTTGAAGTTGTGTGATAGTGAGAATTCCCTGGCGAAATATGCAGTGATCTTCAGAACACACCCATTTACTTTGCTTTTCCAGCAGCAAAGAGGGACTCCTGTAGAAACGGGCTTATTCTCCCATGGTGTGTTCAAATCTTTTCATAGCTCCACACACACAGACAAAGAGCTTCCCATGCTGCCTCATTATCATAACAACACAGCCTCCCTCTCTGCTGCGCGCTGTAAATCCTTCACACACACACACACACACACACACATGCACGCACACACACACTCAGAGCGATGTCTATCACAGATATAGGGCCAAGAGGCACTCCTGTCTTTTCTAAACAGGGGAGGGGAAGTGGAGGGCTTTTCAACCCTTCATTCAGCCAGACAAGAAAACCTCCACCAATAAACACACAGGCCTTCCTGAATGTAAACCAACTAGCCACACAGGCCATATAAATAAATCAACTCGCCTGCAGGTTTATCTGAGAAGCCACAACAAGCCCAATGGTATGGACATCAAGGTGTTTGACTGGGCAAGAACGTAACCTGCACTTAGATCAACTTGAATAAGGGCTAAAGTGTACTGGAGCAATAAGGTTATGCCATTTGAGGAACCAACAAGAAAGCGAGACAAATATGGAGGGCATCCTACTCACAGTGTCTACCTTGACTCATTGGGATGTTTTCTATAAAAACAACCAGCACAGATGTCCAGTCGACCCACTAGGCCTTTCTCTCTCCTCCACCCTACAACGGAGCAAGTCATTGGTCCCCAGAGGGCCATTGAGTAGCTGTCTATGAGCTAGTTATGGATAGCCCCAATTACACGATCCTTAAGGAGTTAACTCAAGCAGTGCTGCGGTGGAGGAAAGAAAACAGTTGGCTTTATTAGCTGCACAAGGAGGGGAAGAAACTCAACAGACTCAGCAAACTCAGCAGAAAAGCCAGGTGCCTTTGCCACCTATGAAGAAATGGGACTAAGAAATAGAACTTTTTAGAGCAATTAACAACATTGGATGCGTCCACTTTTTAGTTTCACTTTTATCTAACCAGGCAACTCAGTTAAGAACAAATTCATATATACAATGATGGCCTGGCAAGAGATCAAAGGCCTCTTGATTGGGATTTAAAGGAAAGATTAGGAAAATAATAGCAGTCACGATTAATCTTGAAACAAAATGTCTTTATTTGAGTGACACTACCATATAAAGCTTTTGGACCTTGGACAAACACAGTACAGATTCAGGTCATGTGAAACCCAAAACAACTTCAAAGTTCCTGAATGAAGAAGTTGCAGTTGGTGTGGACCAACATTTGGAAATAACGCATCTGCTTCTAGGTTGTTCCGGAACATTCAGTGGAACTTTGATCCGTGTCCCCGTTTTATGTTGCTGCCCCCCAAAAAATGCATGACTAAACAAGCAGTGACATGGTAGATTATTTGATGGGGGGGGGGGTGCTCATCTGAACTGGTCGGTTCAGGGAACGAACCCCCTGTCTGCTCTATATCTTTCTGTCCTGATGAATTAGCTCGTCAGGGCAGATGTATAAAGACACACCTGATCTCTTGGGAATCTGTATCACAGCACAACCCAACCAGGAATCTAGCACAGTCCAGATTCCTGACTCAGGGGCTTTATCTTTTGTAAAGCTCGTTGAGGTAAATGGGAGATTTGAGATGTCTGAACTATTTCTGCAGGTATCAGGATTCAATGCAGCGCCAAATGGCCAATGCTGCAGTATGACTAAACCGAAGCACTTAAAATGTTTCTCATACCAAGAGTTCTGAACCGAGGTCAGGAACTAATACCATGTGTCTCTATAATTTCTCTTAGTTTAATAGATCATCTCTAACAGTAGTTCCAGTTTGAAAGGCAGGATAAATAAGCACTTAGAATTTTTCCACAGAGATCTGGAGGTTCTCAGCAACAGGCATCTAGTGCCTCTAACAACAGCACATATGCTTCATTTTTAAGTGTTGCATGTCTGTGCATTATGTGTGGCTTTTATAGTAATGTCAGGGTGCGCAGAGCATGCACTTCACACACTGGCCAGATGGCACCTTTAAGTATTTCTCTGTGAATTGCCTAAAATCTACAACTTGCAGCTGTTTGATATTAAAATAACATCATAGGTTTCTTCATTATCAGTGGCTCTGTGTCTGAAATTGGATTTTGATGTTAGGACATCTTGGTTTACATTAGCTGTAGGTGTGTCATGTATGTGTGGTCTGAACTAGGCTGGTTCCCAGACAGCAAGCACAGTTGGGCTAATTCTGGGTGAGGTGCGGCACATCAGGCTCACTTCTAGTTCTGGCTGATGATTATGGGCAGGAGCTCATAATCATCTGCCGGGGAAGAGTATCTGCAAGGCAAGTGATTCTGGCTGACTTGTGGCATTGGTAAGGCGCATATGTGGCCCAGATATGGGCTACCAGATATGGTCCAGTGAAGGACCATCGTTCGGAACCAGAGGTGGGTCATGAGAAAGTGGTGAGTCTGGATCCAGACAAAAAGAAGCTTGACATCTGGGCTGTAGCTATTAAGGTGAGGCTAGCTGCCACAGAGCAGGTTATACACCTTTTACACTGACCTAAAATCCCACTACCATCTAGGATCTGACATCAGTGTAAACAGATTAACCAGCATTTCAGACCTGCATTCAAAAATACTTTTGTAAAACCTGTATGCTTGGTGTAGTCATAGCAAGTCATAAGAAAATCAACAATGGAGTAAAGCAGTAAGAAAAGAGAGAACAACAAACAGACAGCTCAGGAAGATGAGTGACAAGTGGCGGTCTGGAAAATCAAATCACTGAGGGGGAGGAGGGTGGGACTGGCAACACACTTTGCTGCCTCAAGGCAAAAGTTGCATGTTGTTGCTTTAAAGAAGAAAGGAATACAAGGTGGTGCTGTAAGTGGTACAAAGTGGCACAGGGTAATTTAATAGGCTGTTACTGCTGCCTCCCCAGCATTTTATCAGTCCTGTTAAATCTTTCCAGGATGGATCATACAAGTTTTGCTGCTAGCAGACTTCTGCTCAGTCAACCTCTTCTCAAACTGGTACAGAAACAGATATAAGGTGGTGCAGATTCTCCAGGAATTCAACCTCACCTCCGTAAGGAACCAATCCATATTTTGCAGTATTTCTGGTCTATGTTTCACAAGGTGTGTCATTGTGTCTGTGACCTTGTGGTGGCCTGGAGACCATCTGTGTAGCTGTGTATACAAGAAGAAGTCCACAAGATGCATATTTGCCAGGAATTGGAGACTTCAGCTTTATCCTGTCCAACTGAACTCTGGCTGACTCTAGAGGGTTTTCAGGTGAAGTTACATACTGGAAATCCTCAGATCTTGGGCAGCAATGGCTGTGAACATCTGATTGTATTTCTAAAAAATCAGATGTATTGTATTAGAACTTGATTGTATTTCGATTTTTAGATAATGCCAGCTTGTTACTTAGCAAATCATATGCAGTGAATGGACATTTGTTCAGGTTAAATGAATTGACGTCACTAAAGCTACATTTGAAGTAGACAAGACCTGTATCACAATAACATAAATTTGGAACCAAATCCTTCTTATTGGATTGTTCACTTTTAACTTTGCTCCCCTGGACCTCCATGACCTCCATGAACAAGATGCAGGACACCGGTGGACAGAGCAGGGTCATCACATGGTTAACATGAGATTTGTGGCACAACTACAAAGCCTCTAAATCAGGGTTTCTCAACCTTTATCACCTCAAGGCCCACTTTCTTCTCTCAGGAATTATTCAAGACCCATGAGACAAATTTTTCCTTAATTTTTCCCTTTCTCTTAGTGCCAACACTTGCCAGAAGAATTTGTTCTTACACAAAGGAAAATTCTGTGTAGGGGAAAAAGCCAATTCCATTTAGCATAGCCTTTTACTCCAAGACAAGTGTTCAGCGGTTACAGTGTAAATAAGACAGCTTCAGAGTTGCTGTAAGACTTATTTTTTCACTTTGACGGAGCTGGGCTAATGACTCCTGTAGACTTCAAGTCTTTATGCTAAGCTAACACGAAACGCTACCCATAGGAACCACACCAGTGGGCGTACAGAGGTGAAAATGGTATTAAACATCTTGTCTCATTCTGGGTAAGCTGGAAAAAGAGGATTTTCGCTAAAATGTTGGACTGTTCCAATAAGGACCATCACCATTGTCATGATTTTGGGTACGTGGACCACTTTTGGGGTTGTGAAACTCTGCTCTGGATCCCTGAGAAAAGGGGGAGAAACGTTAGCCTCACAATGAAACAAGACCTGAATTTGACCCTGGCAACAGTTTAAGAGAAAGTCCCGGTCCTTGATGACGATCTGGAGGCTCTGGCTTTTTTCATCATTCCAGGAAAACACTTTGTGAGCTTTGTCTTCATGTAAGGAATCCAACAATTAGGCAGTCAGAAAAGAAACACACTTGAGCAAAGCAGTGATGGAGAGGGGTGCAGCGGGCTCGCACACAGCCCCTCTCTTTCTCACATACACACACATCAAAGGCAGCCGCAGCTGTTAGAGCAATCTTGGCACTGCCGCGGGTGGATCGTGTGACAGATTTGAAAGGCTTTTAATTTTATTGCTTTGTCCAAGTACATGTTGGGTTTCTCATTAGGATTGATCACTGTGGGCTTTAGAGTGATTTACAGCACCAAGCGGTCACGGTGGTGAGAGTCGCTTTGGGAAGGATGCGCTCATTTGATCAAATTAAAGAGAAACAGCGTGTGAGGCTGATACCAGGTTTGGGTCAAGTCTAAAATTCTCAAATCTGGGTCACGTTATAATTGCTGAAACGTCCATGGTCGAAATAAATTCTTACTATTCCTTCAAGACGTGGCATGTGTTTCTTTTTAATGCTGTGATTGTGTTTATTTTGAGGGCTTACAACCGTGTACTGTTGATGAGAACACACTGTATGCCATGTTCATTTGTGACGGTTTAATCCAGTCATACTAAAAAAAACTCACATAATGCTTTAACTGTCGAGTCAAATTAGGGCATTAATCACTGAACTGAAAAGGAGTAAATCGCTCTGTACTGTAACCAAATCTTCAGGCTCCTTTCACAATCTAAATTCAAACACTGTGCAACCTCCCACTATGAAAAGTCTTAACATTTACAATCAAAGGCATTATTGAGTATCACTCAGCTTGTCGATTGAACAGGAAATTACGTGATTCAGACAGTCACATACCAACACTCACAGCAAGTCTGCACGGAATGACAATTATGTGCAACAGAAACCGCCAACAGATTCAAATTCGTCACCTGCTGACCTGCATCGTATATCATGGGAGAGCTGAATACACACTTTACCACTAACATTCTTATGGGTTTACCCTTTTTGAAAAGGTGAGAAGGCAGTCCCTTCAACTGCATATTTTGATGGCTTTATTTAGGTTCCCAGTTTCCAGTCTGGTGTCAAGTTTTTTATTTATGGGCAGGAAAGTGTTGATAACCAGAGCCTTCTTTGCCAGCTTTCACCGTTATTGAATTCTGCAGATCCAATTACCTAATTAGAGGTAGTCTATGTTTTTACTTCTCTGTATACAAACTCACAGGCAGTTGAATTATGGCATTGGGATGTTTACAATGTAAAAAACAAAGGAAAACGTTATTCCAATTAAATGACATTAATCTAAAGTCAACATATAATCAGTACACTAATACTCAAAGGAGACCTCAGCAGTTGCTTAAACAATGTTTAGTGGGCAGTGGGTCTTATTTGAAACTATGCAGGTTTTTTGTCAGAAATTGTGTTTTTGCTACAATAAAATAAACAGTTTACACTCTAGTAAAATGGCAACCTTGGAATAGGTCATTTGACTCCAAATGAGTGAATAACTTAATCACTTTTGTAATGAAATTAGGAAGTAAAATTTTGTGTGTTGGTAGTATACCTAAGCCATAGATTATTTTCTAAGTTATATCTACGTTCTCTTGGTAAGATGGCTGTCAGTGGTGAGTATCTTTAGCCATAGCAATACTGCTGGTATTGTGTAACCTGACTGAACCAGACGACTAAATAACTATTTATTACTGCACTGGATTCCAGCTTTAAACTGATAAACTGAAACTAGAGAAACTATGCCTGGTATTTCTCCTTCAGTACAGTCTTTCTTTTTTTCTTTTCCTTTGTCTCTTTCTTTCTTTTTTCTCCATCTCTTTTTCTTTCTCTTTCTCTCACTCACACACACAATCCAGACATTGCAGTCAAGACCTGATTCATGCAGAACTGCTGGATCCTCTGGGCATCGGTTAATCTCAAAACATTCAATCAACTCAAATGATTTTTTGGTATCGGCCTCTTTCAGTGATTTCTTAAAACTCAAACTTATGACTTGGTGGTCCACACATGAAAGTGCATTCCAAGTACTGTTGTGTTTTCAATTTGTTTGTCTCAATTTATTGCTGCTGCTTCAAGAGTTGTGACTCCAAAATTCATATCATATTTGATGCCCTTTAATGTAATACTTATTTTACGCGATGTATGAACAGACTTCAACCAGAGACAGAGTTAGACCCTGATTCACAAATTCATCGGCTCAATTGAGCATTTTGCAGGAGGCTGCTTCTCCTCATGTGTAATTCCGATCAATTGTGGCTACGGGAGGATTAAGGGCACATATTTGCAATTAACAGCATGTAAAGGCATGGAATTGTGGCCCCATCCTCTAATCCATCCTGAATAGCTGCAACTTTTTCTCAATATTTGATCTTTCGTCGATTGTTTAACCCTCATTAGTGTCCAACAATGGTGCCTGTGAATGCCTCCGGATGGCGACAGCAATTACAATCTCACATTTGTCTCAGTGGGAGAGGCAGACCGAGGCTTATTCTATGTCGTCATGTTATTTTACTGATATATGTGCTGCAGATTTGACGGCTAGTTTTGATTGCTGTTCCCTTTCATCACATGAATTAATAACTGTGACGTGTTTTAATTAATTTTGGATAATTATTTGAGTTGTTTTAGGAGAAGTTAAATGGTAGGAATTATCCTTCTGTCTTTGTTCAGTGGTTACAGTTCCAACTACCTAACTTCTCCTAAAACAACTTTTTTTTTTAAATTCCAAGACACATATTTCAAACCACATGATACAATGTGGAAATAAGACAGCTCCAGAGTTGCTATAAGGTTTATTTTTTCACTTTGACAGAGCCAGGCTAATGACTCCTGTAGACTTCAAGTCTTTATGCTAAGCTAACACAAAATGCTAACCATAGGAATCGAAGCAGTGGACATACGTTCTTTTTGGGTGACGTTGTTTGTCTTTCTCCAGCTTTCAACAGTGTTTAAACTTAGCCTAAAAATATCAGCACTGCAACACATTATCTCTTTGAAGAGAGACGGGCTTCACCCAGACAGGCTGAGAACATGGACTCCTGCCTCTGGGGGTGACAAGTTGGTGCAGTACCAAGTAAATCTTGCCACCCATTGGCACAACATAAAGCATTTTCTACAGACACTGTCATTTCTCACCACAGACACTATCACTGTTTGCTACTGGAAGCACTAAAAACCTATTCATCATCAGCCCAAATCTCACCCAAAATTCATATTTGGCATTTTGGCCTATTAACAAGACTTCATCTGTCATGATTTTATCGTTTCAACCAAACCAAAATTGTTTATGAGTGCAGGACTTGGCTTTGGCAAGGTGACTCTTTCCACCCGATTTCTCTCATCTCCTTCATCTGCAGCTGGTCAGAGTGCAGTGATGTATAGAGAGGGGTTTAAATGCCTTTACAAGGTGAGTGATAAAACTAAAAGCTGTATCCTTGGTGGTGGGTAGTAGAAAAGGCTATAATACCCACTGCAGACAGACACATATGCTGGGATGGCTGCCTTCAGAGCGAACATACATCACTCAGCGTCTTCCCTTCCTCTGCCTCGAACACACATGTACACACACATGTTGGTGACAGACAGGCATTCCCAGCCAGGTGCTGAAAATTAATCTGGGGAATTTACAGTCCCTGCAATCTGAAGAAATAGGCTCTCGAATGTGGGTGGGATGCACATCGGGGTGTAAATAAGAAGAGGGCTAAATGTCTGCCCAGCGGCTTGTAAATAACCAGCCTCACAGGACAGAGTCAGCAGGACATATAGCTTCATTTAATAAGGTGTAGAGCAGGGCCAACCAATAAACAGGCTATACACCTCTGACAGCCAGGTCCCTCCCACTCTAGAAGATTGCTGCTGTGCAATGAAAACCTCTTTAAAATGTCAGCTTTTCAGGAATTAATAAAAACAGCCTTATTTTCAGGTGGATCACCATGAATTTTAGAGTTTAAATATATTTTAGAGTTTAAATATGGCTATTGCAATATCCAAATTGCAGGAGCTGCAATCTTTTAAAGGAATACTCCAATGTTTTGGGCATATTACACCTTACCCCGACTGAGACAAGACATTCGATACCATTTTCACCTCTGTATGTCCACTGGTTCAGTTCCTAAGGGTAGCATTTCGTGTTAGCTTAGCATAAAGGCTTGAAGTCTACAGGAGTCATTAGCTTGGCTACTTCAAAGTGAAAAAATAAACCATACAGCAACTCCAAAGCTGTCATATTTACATGATGGATAATGTATATTTGAAATATACATTATGGAATTTTTTTAAAAAATGAGAGTCATTTTAGGAGAAGTTGGTAGGAACTATAACCGCTGAACACATATATTCATATATTCAACACATATAGCGGTTATATAAAAAAAAATGTGTAAAAAGCTTCAGAGTTGCTGTAAGGTTTGTATTTTTCACATTGACAGAGCTAGGCTAATGACGACTAGGCTAGGCTGTAGACTTCAAATCTTTATGCTGGATGTACAAAGGTGAAAATGGTATCAAACATTTTGTCTCAGTCTGGGTAAGTCGGAAAAAGGGTATTTTGCCCAAAACTTTGTCCAAAACTAATAGAATGTGAGCAAAATATGAAACATAGACCAGAATAAATGCAATCAATAGAATTTGAAAGGTCAACCACAATCAATAAAATATAAAACATCCTCCCCATGAAACTGAGTTACAGTCATAGCAGAATATGAAATCTCAACTATAACTGAATCAATCAATACAATGTAAAACATCCATCACAATGAAGTCAGCCCAAACAGACAGACGTCATGCTGAATAGAAGTAGAATCTCGAACATTTGCCAGAACTGAATCAGAGTAGAGTCCAGAGCACAGGGCAAAAAAAACAGCTCCTCTTCACCAAGTGCAAGCCTCTGATCTGACCTGACCTGATGTTCTAAAAACTAAAAGCCCTCTTCTTGCGTTCTGATTTACTTTGGTCATTTTGACCATACAGAGCGTGCAAACCTTTACTGGATCCAGGCCAAAGCTTCCATACCAAAATTTGACCGAGGGCTCAGGGCTCGGACAATAGCATTGTAACAGAGACCACCAAGCAGCCAGTGATCTGACTCTGCACATTTCCCTCATTGACGGGGATGAAGTGGGAACAAAAAGCCCGTGCACAAGAGCATTCTGTCACAGTGTTTTCCTTTGCAGTTTGGTGTATGTCAGTATGGAGTAACTGGTGGTGCTGGAATTGGTGCACTTACATGGACTACATGCAGTCACAGGGTTAATCTGCTTTTCAAAAGATCTGTGTGGTAGATGTTGGGAATTTTATCTATCTATCTATCTATCTATCTATCTATCTAAGATCTTGGAAGATTGAATGCATCATCTGACTTGGACACACAAAATCAAGAAAAAAGAGTCTGAAACTGTTATTCTTCCCTTTTGCTTATTTTCTACATTAATTTTTCCTGTTGTTGTTTTTATAAACGAAGCCTCCTCAGTATTTGGAATGTGTTGTTTTTTTTTTTTCTCCTCCAAAGTCGCAGTCAGCAGGTTTCAGTTACAATCAGCCCAAACCTGCAAAACAAGTATGTTCACCAGTGGTATGCAAGGTTTATGGAGCTGTGAAATACTGGCGATAACATTTTACTCTCAGATAAAACATATTTGACAAACAGGAAAAAGATGACTAACAGCTAACTTGCAAATCCTATATCCACCTCCGGTTGTGTTTTGAAGGAGGTGACTTGCTGACGCGACTTAGCATCCCGCTGTTGCTGCAAGGGCGCTAAATCCTCATTAGATCTGACTTCACCCGGAAAGAGCTGAGGTAATTAAGCCTGTACCATCTGTGCCGGGCCGAGCCAGGCCAGGCAAACAGTCGGCCAGACAGCCGTCTCAGTCTGTGTGAGCAAACAACAAGGTTGGTGTGAGATGCCAGCCCAGCCTCTGATCGAAAGGTGTGTGTTTTCAGTTAGCCGGCCTCAAATTTTATATGATTTATGACCATACTCTTTTTCCAACGTACCCAGACTGAGACAAGATGTTCGATACCATTTTCACCTCTGTACGTCCACTGGTCCAGTTCCGATGCATAGCATTTTGTGTTAGCTTAGCATAAAGACTTAAAGTCTACAGGAAAACACAGATAAAATGTTACTGAACTGAACAAGTGGACGTACAGAGGTGAAAATGGTATCGAACATCTTGTCTCAGTCTGGGTAAGTTGGAAAAATGGTATTTTGGCCAAAACGTTGGAGCATTCCTTTAATATCTGTAGGCTCAACTGGTTTAGGCACATACCGTGCACTAGTGCTGTTTTAGGTTCAAGCCCAGCCTGAGGCCTTTGTGACATGTCATCACTTTTTCTTTCTGCTGTCAACTTTCAAATGAAAGAAAAAATCAATACATTTGTACTTTTACAGTGGGGGAAATACTGTGTGTAAGGTAACAATCATTCATTTTCTTTACCCGCTTATTCCTGTTCGATGTCATGAGGCACTGCAGCCTATCCCAGCATGCACTGGGCGGCTGGTACGAAAACAACCAAGATGGATCTCCAGCCCATCACAGGGTTGTTATACGGTTATTATTAGCCTACATGTGTACAAACAATACTGCTTTTCGACCGATTGCCTCTGTCTGATTGATGGTGGTTTCTCAACAAACGTTCCCTCTTGGTACTGCAGGGTGACAACACACACACACACACACACACACACATACACACACTACTACACTTCAGGATCATGTGACCTGACCAGTGATCCTGAATCAGTCTTATTACTCCGAGAAGCGTCATGCATCCACGCCCTAACCTCTTAGAACCTCTTATTCCTCCAGCATGTGTAAAAAGTAAATATGCTGAATAACTAATACAGACAAAACATTTATCAGTGGGCACTTTCAGGCAGTTCTTTCAGTGGTGTGTCAGTGTGAGAACAAAGTCATAATTTACAAGGTGTTTTTTGTCCTTATATGACACCTTGTCTATGTTTAAATCAAAAGGTTGAGTGATCCTGATTGGTCGGTTCAACAGCCTCGCGCCTTCCCTCCTCCTACTGTTGTTGTAGTTGTGATGATGCCATGGTATTGCATGGTGATGCGGCCATGGGCTTATTTTATAGTCAGCAATAAAGTTCAATGAAGTTGTACTCTGTCTGTGTTAATAAAATATTAACCCCGAATAGACTGACAAGAAAGTCACCATGCCATATAGAGAAACTAATCTTTAATCATTAACTCAGTGTAGATGTGTGTTAGTTGCAACTAATAGTTCAATTTTAAGTTGAAGTGCCCTTTTATTTGATGTCTAGGTTTACAGCTATTTGAAAGGAAGTCCAGGGCACAGAAAACTGGCTGGTGTTTTGCATTTTAGAATTATCTCAGGTTTTAAAATTTCCCTCTGTAACTTTTCCTACAGCACCAGTGTGAGATTCTGTAACTCACTTATTTACCCCTTTCAGTTGAGGGTTTGCTGGCTTTACAGGAACCTGCTCCCCTCCTGATTGTGTTTCAGTGTCATCAGCAGCACTTTAACTTACCACTGAGTCCAGTGCTGGCTCTGTGGAAGTGGGAGCTGGACAGGTCGTCCATAGACCTTCTCAGAGATGCCATCTTGCCCTCGGATGGTTTGTGTATGTGGTTGTGGTGGTGGTCGGGACTACCGGCGCTCCCGGTACTAGACGTGCTACTACCATCCCCGACGTCCCGGACCGGGACCGACCCATTCAGGTTGCTCAGGCTAGACTGGCTGTCGATGGAGCTCCGGGACCCGGCTCCGCTCCTCTCCTCGTCCAGCATGAGGACGATCTCCTTCAGCTCCAGGTTCTCCGTCCTCAGCGCCTCCTGACTGGTCTCCAGCTCCTTCAGCTTCTGCTGGTACAGCGCCACGTCCTTCCACAGGACGCTGGCCGTGTAGCGGCCGAAGCGCTGCCACTCCCGGGACAGCTTCTTGCCCTTCTGTCGGTCGTCGTCCAGAAAGCAGCACAGCTCTCGCAGCTCGTGGTTATCGTCCTGTAGCTTCTGGTTAATCTCTTTCAGACTCCGGATCTCATGGAGGTGGACCTGCAGGCTCCGGTTCACGTCCTTCATCATGTTTCCGTGCTCCAGCATCAGGTCCATGTTGCGGCTCTCCAGTCTCCTCAGCCTCCGGACCAGGTCCTCCTTCCCCAGCATCAGCAGCTCCTCGTCGGACTGCTGGTTCGCGTCCGCCCCGTCCATATTCCCACTGATTTCCAATACTGTGTAGATGAACGGCGTGCCTTCTAACTGAGCGTCGACGGTGAAGTTATCATCAGAAACAAATCCATTATAGATTGAGAGTAATTGCTGTTATAGAGGACGTGTGAATCCTGGTGCACAAGCCGGGTGCAGCTGACCCAAATAAGGTTGAGCTGCCCTTAATACCCGGGAGAGCAAATCTCTCACAGGTTACAGCGCAGGAATGCTCCTTTCTTTCACTTTCAGCAGCATCCACGGTTGAAAGTTCATTTTCAAGACGCGACAAGACACCGTTTGAAGCCGGAGAACGGCGCCGGTCTGAGGACTGGAAGGTCAGGGGAGGAGACAGAGTGAGTGAGAGAGAGAGAGAGAGAGAGAGAGAGAATCCTCAACTCTACAGACCCACAGACCTACAGGCAGTAACACAGTGTCCTCTATAGGCAGTAACAGAATAACAGTCCTAAGCAGGGGCGTAACCAGAAAAGTTGCCAAATTAGATATTAGGGTTTATTGAAGGGTTATTGAAGGCTAATCCCCCAAAATTGAAGCAGCTGATAGCTGATATATTTTGTAGTTTTTCCATTTCATGCCAAAACATGACAAATATCACTTCATTTCAGTTGAGTAATTTATTTTCCCAAAAGGGGAAACTCGTGGGAAGGAACAATATAAACAGTAGAGAACACAATAATAAAAAAATTAGATTACATGCAACATATAAATGCCAGAATGTGCAATTTCAATTTCAGGTGGGAAGTGCAATCATTATGTTGTGTACACATTAAGTGCATTTATTGCACATGAAATAAATGAAAACTTTTATTTATTGCACTTTGCCCTTGGTAGTCTGAACATTCAGCCTGAAGTGATGGGGTCAAATTCCTCAAAGAGAGAGTAGTCGGTTTTCTAAAACTGGCCTTGCATTCTGCCAGACTTTGTAGTCAATAAGTGCGGGCAAGTCATGAGGTCCCCAAAGTTGATATGGTTCATTCTCTGGGTCATGAATGTGGTTTCCAAAATTCATGGTGATCTGCTGAACAGATTTTGAGATATCAAATTTAAAATTTTGGCCTAAGGAGGATGCCACAAAAAAGGTCATTGGGACATCAAAATCAAAATCAATCACTGACTGCACAATATATTCTCATTGTTAATCATCATCTTGCCATATCAATGCAGTAGGTACACATTTTGGTACCGCTTGCCGCCCGGCTTACCTCCACTACCAGAACTTATGCTGCTATATTGCACTACTTATGTGCAGTATAGTGTTGAGACTTAGCTCAGTTGAACATGCAGGCATTGCAAGAAAGTACAACATGAAGCAAAGTAGCCTGCTATCTGCAAAAACTTGAAAGAAAGTACAGTGTGTCCTATGATGGAATGTGCGTTACGGTATGGCTATGAAGCAAAGTGTTACTGGAAAAGAAAAAAGTGAAAAAGATGGTGTACTTCTGTTTTCCAAAAGCCCTGGCCTGCGCTTTGTGGCCGCTAGGTTAAAAAGAAAAAAAAATTAAAAAGGTTGACTGTTCAGACTCAGAAAAGTAGAAATACTTAATGACACTTTTCTTTCAGTGCTTTGGAGTGATGAGTTTCTGATGCATTCTCCTCTCCAGGGACAGGCTTGCTGATTCTGGTGTGCACTTTCAAAAGATTGTGCTGTAATTCTTTTTATTTTCTGTAAAACGTAGGATATGTCATTTGAAGTCATGTAGTAACAACATAAAAAAGTATAGCAAGTATAGCTCAACTTCAACAAGCACAGGCCAACTAATGGACTTGATACTTTCCATCGTTTTGCCTACAAGGCTGCCAGTTCCACAAGCTAGAGCCGAGTGTCCTGATTAATTAGACTAAATGGATTCAAGTTAATTGCACTTTTAAAAGCATTCAGCTTCCCCCTTTCCCTGACCTGAATTTGAACAATACTACCACTGTGCAAGACTGAAAAAATGAAATTACTTTCCCAAGTTTTTTTTAAAAGCCTATTAATTAGTAAATGCTACTTCATTCTGTCTAAAAAGTTCGAGTATTAATAGTAACGGGGTCTGTTTTGATCAGAGAATCGAGTGATCCGTCGGACTGGGGTGAGGTCGCCACCTGCCGGGCAACAGGCCACTCAGCCATCAAAACAATGTAGCAAAAGATGCAAACTTTACATGAGTGGCTGCAATCGTGGGATATATTCATGTATCTTTTTAATATATCTTCTTATAACTGAGAATATGTTATTTGTAGGCTTATGTACAGATAAAAACGTTCAGCCCTACAGTGGGTGCTGCACTTCAAATCCACCATCGGAAATTTGTTGAAGACCACAGAAAAAAACAATCCGACTCAGAAGACCATGGGTTTAATTTAATTAACAAGTTATAATGTTATGATATTAATACTAAGTATTATAATATAATCATTGCTATTTGTTTTTGCTATTCTTATGCTGTTGAAAGTAGTAGTTGTTGTAGGCCTAGTAGTAATGGCATTAGTAGGGGTATTGTTGTCGATGATATTATTATTATCATTATTATTATTATTAGTAATAATAGTAGTAGTAGTAGTAGTAGTAGTAGTAGCAGTAATGGTATGCCAAATAGCATTGTTGTTAATATGGTGCTATTATATTTACTCGTATTATTAATGTTGTTGTTTATGGTGATGTTATTATTAGTAGGCCTATACAAAATAATCCCTGCGGGTCTCCTGTTTGAATAATGACACAACGGCAACTGAACGTTCACTGTGTTCCCGTGGCTGTCCAAGAGCTTTCTCCCATTTTGTGAGGAGATGCACTGGGACAGTAGATGAGTTCAGCCTGTGGTCCAGACCGACGGTACGGCTCCCGACGCTCCCCTTCGACAACAGAGAGAGAGAGAGAGAGAGAGAGAGAGAGAGAGAGAGAGAGAGAGAGAGAGAGCAGGTCGACAGAGGACAGACAGCAGCTCACCACGTCAGAGGAGCAAATAAAGCGGATGATTAGGAATCAGAGCAAAGTGCACACAGGAAGCCGTTTCTGCACAACTTCTATTCCATGATTTCCAACGCACGCCATAATGCGGTGGTATTATGGCAAAGTACCGGGTCGTGGGTGGCTCTCGCCGTTTGTCAAGTTATATTTCTTGACTTTGTGGGTCGCACCTGTAATTTTACACCCGCAGTGTTTGGATTTCAAGCCCCCCTTTCGACCGCAAAGGGAGCTTGAGTTCTGCGTGATGTACAAGGAGTTTGGCTGCTGTGACTTCGAGAAAGACCAAAGTCTGATGACAAAATACTACCGGATAATGGACAATTTTGATTATTACGGCTATGCCAACTGCGCCGCGTTCGTCCAAGAGCTGGTCTGCCAGGTAGGCATGCATGGGCAAAGGTCGCTTCGCTTGCTAACCCATCTCCATCATGCGCCAAGATGTTTTCAAGAGTCACTTTGTTCGAATTGCAAAGACACTGACTCATCCAGACCAGGAACAGCCGAGTGCGTCCGTGCGTGTGTAAAAACAGCTGTAACAACACTAAAACAGCTCAATAAAATGACATGGACTGGCACTGAATGTACTGGGCACTTAGACTTTTCATTTAATACTTTAAAGTGATGATGTGAGTCTAGGTTAAAGCAATTATCCCTCATTGATTCCACTTAAACCTCTACCATTCATAAAAGGAGATGTAGACAAAGAGAAGCAAGTGAGTTGAAGGGAGGGATTTTGAGATGTAGTATCAGGAACATGTGTTAAATACTTTTATCATTCAATATACATTTAATTATTAGTCATAATCTCATCTCATTATCTCACAGTGTGATATAATAAAAATACTAAGAGTCAGGAGAATAATAAACATTTACATAGTATAATTAATGTCTAGTTCACAACTCAAAATACTTACAAAATAAAACAAACATGTACATGCACAATGTGGATTTTTTTCAGCTGATACCGAGAACCAATAATTACCTGCTTCGCATGGCCCATACCAATAAGACAACCAATAATAATTTCACATTTCTGTATTTCCATGAGAAGTTCATAACCTGTAGTTTATGCGCACCCGAGGGTAAGAGATGCTAAGATGTAGTGAGTAAAGATGAATGATTTAATATTCCATAGCTCTGACCTAACCAAATCTGACATCACTATCTCAACACATCATCAACAAAGAACAATTTTGATTGTTCAAATGTTCATTTATTTTTTCTAGTGAAGTACATCAAAAAACTTCACAAACATACATTTGCTTTTATAGAACATTTTGCCTAAGAATTCGAGTTAATTGCTTTGACATAATCTGTCAAATCAGACATGTCAAAGAATTAAACACAAGTAACTGAAACAAAAAGTAGTGCATCCCTCAGTACAAAGATGAAGGCTTTTATAGAGCTGAAACCCATGGCTGCTTAGTCGGCAGCCATTATTGGAATAATACATGATAATATAAAATCCCCATCATTTGCCGATAATTTATCATGCCCAATGTATATTGTGCATCCCTTCACACATGTCTTCTTCTTCACTGTTGCGTCCCGTGTTCATGTTTCTTCTCCATGTGTCCAGGAATGCTCTCCCTATGCAGCTCACCTCTTTGATGCAGAGGACCCCAGCACACCGGTTCGGACCATCCCTGGCCTTTGCCCCGACTACTGTGCACGTCTGTGGAAGAAGTGCAGCTCCACCATCCCGTTCCTGTCCGACGACCCACATTTGACCAAAGTCCACGCAGACCAGGCCAGCCTCTGTCAATATCTGCAGCTGGACGACATGGACTACTGCTATCCACACCTCCTCAGCAATCAGCAGCTCACCCAGAACCTGGGCCGGGTTCAGTCCGACACAGAAGGCTGCCTGCAGCTGTGCCTGGAAGAGGTGGCCAACGGGCTGCGAAACCCGCTGGCCATGGTGCATGCTAATGACGGCACACATCGGTTCTTTGTGGCGGAGCAGGTGGGTTTGGTGTGGACCTACCTCCCCGACCGGTCCAAGCTGGAAGTACCGTTTCTGAACATCACCAAGGCGGTGCTGACATCAGCTTGGGAAGGGGACGAGCGAGGATTCTTGGGCCTGACCTTTCACCCTAGATACAAGTACAATGGGAAACTGTATGTGTATTACTCAGTAGAGGTGGGTTTTGATGAAAGGATCAGGATCAGCGAATTCCATGTATCAGCCAGCGACATGAATGTTGTGGATCATGGCTCAGAACGGTAGGTATGGACTTCAGGCTGCAGGTTGACATAGCATATTGCAAATGTAGTGGGTTTATGCTCTGAAAAGAATATATCCTGGCACATTCTGTTGTTTCATATTTCCTATGCACTCACAAAGATGTAAAGTGCTTGTATCGATGTCCTTATGTGTCATGTCCACTTTCTTTCCAGGATTATTCTGGAGATTGATGAACCTGCATCTAACCACAATGGAGGGCAGCTGCTGTTTGCGGATGATGGCTACTTGTACATTTTCACAGGGGATGGCGGAATGGCTGGAGACCCATTTGGGAAATATGGAAATGCCCAGAACAAGTAATAATCATTGAAACATCTTTATCTAATTGGTTCATTATAAACCCTGAGTTGAAACACTTGGCATACTAGCTGAGTCATTGTTCAGTGCGCTCATACCAGGCACCAGTCCTAGCGAGTCCACAGTGGTCCGAAAAGACACTTCCAGTTTATTTTTTTCCACGAGATGCAGGTTAAATGTCAGCTACTCTCCATAGAAAAAAACATATGCCCGTGTTTGTATTCAGCACTCCATTTAGTAATGCTTTGCTGTAGCCATTGCATGTGAATAACATGGATCACAGCATTTATTAATTTAGTTTACACTGGTCACATGAATATTGGAAGCATCAGTTCAAAACCAAATGACGCAACTAGGTCTACCTACTGGGAGATACATGACTTAGTTTTCCTTTATTAAAGAAATATTCCGTTTTTGGCAAAATACCTATTTTCCGACTTACCTAGAGTAAGACAAGATGTTCAATTCCATTGTCACCTATGTATGTCCACAGGTTCGGTTCCAATTGGTAGCATTTCATGTTAGCTTAGCGTAAACACTTGAAGCTTCAGGAAAAATATTTGTTATGGCACATTTGAGGTATATTTGAGGTAACATTGGTGAGCTAATGAATATATATTCTATATCGCTTCTATATGCTTCTACCATAGGTCAGCTCTATTAGGCAAAGTCTTGCGCATTGATGTGGATAACAACGAGAGAGGCCCGCTGTACAGAATCCCCGCAGACAACCCCTTCATACATGAGCGGGATGCAAGACCTGAGGTTTATGCTTATGGTGTACGCAATATGTGGAGGTGCTCAGTGGACCGGGGCGACCCTCTGACCAAGGACGGCAAAGGCCGGATCTTCTGCGGGGACGTGGGCCAGAACAAGTTTGAGGAGATCGACATCATAGAGAAGGGCAGGAACTACGGCTGGAGAGCCAAAGAAGGCTTCTCCTGCTACGATAAGAAGCTGTGTGCAAACAGCTCGCTAGGTGGGCATCCTCTGTTGATTGAAGTCAGATGAATGGTTTGTTTGTAAGGTTCCTGTTTAACCTTGTTACAAAAGCATACAGCATCAGTCTCTGGTTGTGTGCCATCGAGGGGCCAACAGTCTGCACGTTTTCTATTACAACCAAACACCACAACAGCAGATCCAACTAACTAGTTATTCCATTCTGGCTGAAATCAGTTGCTGTAGTGTTTGTTTGGTTTGATAACTTGCAGATTCTTGGCCCTGGACATAATTGAAGACCATTTGCATAAATCAATTCCATAAGGATTGTTGTAGCTTTTATTGCTGCGTCACAGAAAAAGAATTCATTTCAACCTTAAATCGCAAACAGAGTTGCCCAAAACTCTGTTTTGGGCAAAATAGGGTTAGGGTTATCAAGCTTAGCATAAAGACCTTTTTCCGACTTACTCAGACAAGATGTTTGATAGCATTTTTACCTTTGATTCCACTGATTTAGTCCATATGGGTAGCATTTTGTGTTAGCTTAGCATAAAGACTTCTACCGGAAGTCTACCGGAGTCATTAGCCTAGCTCCGTCAAAGAGAATAAATAAACATTGAAATTCCAATACATGTATTGCAAATACACATAATACATTGTGTAAATAAGACAGCTTCTGAGTTGCTGTAGGGTTTATTTTTTCACTTTGATGGAGCCAGGTTAATGACTCTTGGAGACTTCAAGTGTTTATGCTAAGCTAACACGAAATGCCACCCAATTGGAACTGAACCAGTGGACGTAGAGAGGTGAAAATGGTATTGATCATCTTGTCTCAGTCTGGGTAAATAAAAAAAACTATTTTGCCCAAAACATTGGAGTATGCATTTAATCCAACTGTACTGGATATTTTAAATCATTTCAGTGGCCATAGTTCAGTGGAATTACAGTAATACTCAGCCAGTGTCACCAACACAATATGACCTGCAGAGGTGCAGCTGGTTGTCAGCATGACGTGGGTAATCTTGTCCAGTAAATGAATGCCACACAGTAGATCTCAGTCTCAGTCAAGGTAAATCAGTGGCCATAGCATAGTGATTGAGTGACTCAGTTCTAATTCATTTCAGGCGTTGCAGTATCCACAGACTGCTGCAGAACATTCTGTTTTCATTATCATAAACAGTGACTAGGCATGCACTCCAGTGTAACATGGTTCTCACAATGCTCTCAGCAAAGATGCATATGAATGGTACTTAAGAAATAATAGGAGTAATTCTTTAAGAATGTACTGAATTGTAGTTTATGTAAAATTCAGTACCTAAATTCACAGCATAAAATCACAGCGTTTTGGTGAACAGCAGGTATACAATATGTTTTGGAGCCTGCAACATTGTAATAGTAATATTAGAACATATTTTCAGTAGTTCAGTAGTTGTCTTTTTGCCTTAACTCCCATGTTCCCCTGCAATTGATTGCAGGAGCTGGTGGTCTGACCAAATTTCTTTCTTCATCCATTGCCCTGTCAGCTTAAACAGATCTTTCCTCCACAGCATGTCTTCAGTGCTCTCTAGACGCAAGTTATTATTGTCATCATGATGTCATTGTTATGTTTCCAAGAATATTTGCTTGGGAGTTGTTTTTGAATTAGAACATAAACTTGGGTGAAAATGGCAAAGTCAGAATGAAAAAGCTGGCCCAGAGTTTATTTTGCCGTTTCCAGCTTAGTGATGCTTAAAAGTTGGAGCTGTTCCCAGGTCAGTTTTTACTGCTAATACATTGGCTTCCTCCAATGCATACGGAAGACATATTTTCCGTAAAGGCAGTAAGAATCATTGTGTTACATAACAGGGACTATGATGGCATTTCAAGTGCTGGAGACAAAAGGTGAAGCTTTTTTGAGAGGGGGTTTTAATTGCCACTGTACAGTAGTGCAGCCTTATTTTTAAAACTTACTTTTCAGTGGGCTTTATAGTGGGAAGTATAAATTTAAGTTCTAAACTGGATTATTTTTCAGTTTCAAAAATTTCCCTCATAAGATCCATAAAATGTATGCTCAGTGGTGACATGTTGTTAAAATGCTCAATCAATACATGCTTTAAATAGATGAAGAAAACTGCCTCGGGTAAATGACAAGATACTGAAGATTAGGGCTTTAAGGTACACTAAATGACTAAATATCAGAGATGGATGATAATACCAATAATGATCCTTTGCTTTTCCTTAGATGATGTCCTGCCTATTTATGCGTACCCCCACAAGATGGGCAAGTCAGTCACTGGTGGTTATGTCTACCGAGGCTGTGAATACCCCAATCTGAATGGCATGTATATATTTGGAGACTTCATGAGCGGGTAAGGCTTGATCTGTTAAATAGACAAAGTTTTGCTTGTTGTAGAGGTAGAGCAGACTGACATCAAGCTCTTAAATTCTTGCTCATGGGATTCAAGAGCAGCACTATAAGAACTACTGTAGGTGTTTGTATAATACCCGCATTACCTACATTCTGGAATTTCAGAATTCAGTTTTGTTGTCATGCAGGTGAGTGTTGCAACATGTTTTGGGAATGGCAACATCCGTGTTTAAGGATGGAAAAATCCATTCTGAAACACTTAAAACAGCTATTGGTGATGTAGTTCATTTCGTGGTTTGGTGATGATTTTTTCTTATTCCTGTGAGTAACTGGCCAAATGTAGTCAGCATGACATCACGTCCAGACATTTCCTGCACAAAGGTTTTGGTGTCACAACAAGGAGAAATTCACTGTATAAGAGGCCAGTATGACAATTTCCTCACCAGTAGCCTCAATATTAATAATAATAATAATAATAATAATAATAATAATAATGATGATGATGATAATAATAATTTACATAGCACTTAACTGAATAAAGTTACAAATTGCTTTATAGGGAGGAAAAAGCGGATGAGTATCTCTAAAAACAGGCGAAGTCAAATACAATAAAAATGATCCGAAAACATGAGTGCACAGTGAATAAAATTATTAAACAGAAAACATATGATAGCAAGAATATAAATGAGAAACCAGAACACATGTCAAACGTTCACTTATGCACTATGCTTTAAGAATGGATTGAAAAGATGTTAAAGCCTTTGTGTGTCTGAGGTCATTAGGCAAGCTGTGTGTGGAGTCTCTGACAGCAAAATCCCAGTCACCTTTAATCACTAGGAACAACCAGCAGGCAAACCACCCATCCACCAATCTTAGAGGGCACATATTCACACAAACGGTCTGTGATGTATTTAGGAGCAAGGCCATGTGATGTCTTAAAAGTCAGTTGAAAAATGTTATAATCAATAACAATTTAACTAGTGCCAGGACAGGGAGATTAGCACAGGGGTAATGTCATTATATCTTTTGCTCCCAGTAATCACATGCAGCAGTGTTCTGCACAAATTGGAGTTGATGAAAGGAGCCCTGATTTATACCAGAGTGAAATCCATTACAATAGCCAAGGCAAGAAAATATGAAAATATGGAACTTTCTGTAAATCAGCAGCTGACAAAAATGTTCTTGCTGGAAAAAAAAGGACAGCAATTTTGACTTGAAAGCTGATAAAATTTGGGGGACTAAATAGAATGATATCTGACTTACCATCAAATTTTAGGAAATTTTGGGACATCCAGCAGTTAATATTGGAAAGGTGTGCAATAAAATTGGCAAGACTGCAGTAATTTGTGGATTTTAATGGGACATATAACTGATTGTCATCAGCATAACAGTGGTACAGAACATCGTGATTTTGTATGCCCTGACCAAGAGGAAGCATGTTTGTATGTTGAAAATGGGAAAGGGCCAAGAATGGACCCTTGGGGTATACCACAATACAGTTGAGCTGTAGAGGAGGTATAGTTTCCTATAACTACAGAAAAAAGTTCTATTAGAGAACTATGAATGTAATAAATTCAAAGCAGAGTCCTTGAGGCCTACCCAGGTTTCTAGGCGATGCAGAAGAATGTTATGATCAATAGCTTTGAAAGCAGCACTCAAATCTAATAGAATTAAAAGTGAGCAATCACCTCTGTCTGGTGCCAAAAGTAGGTAATTAGAAGCCTTGGACACTGGCAGTCATGGTGCTAAGAAGGAGCTGTAAACCTGACTGAAAACTGTTAAAACACTATTATCGTTCATAAAAGATATCAGGTGAGACTAAATCACTGGCATGTTTAAAACTGTATGGGAAAGAGGTGGTAGGCAGTGAACTGTTAATAATCTGCAAAATAAAAAGACTAACAGTGGTAATTACCTCCTCAAGCAATTTATTGGGGATAACATCTAAACCTCAGTAGGAGGATTTCATAGGTACTCACCAAAAACATGTTAGGCTGAAACTGGGTTAGAGAAGCAGGGTTGTCATAGGAGATGGGTAGAATGCTAGGGTCAGGTTGGTTTTGCAAACTGATGTTCTCCAGCTTTTTTAGAAATACTCCTAAATAAAACTTGCGGGTTATAGTTGTTCATAGCTATTAAATCTGAGAAACATGCTGGTGCTGCATCCTTAAGTGCTTTCTGATAATTTAACATTTGGATTTTGAGGATGTTGTGTATGACTCAAGACATATTTGCCTTCCACTGTCATTCGGAGTTTCTGCACAGGCTCTTGAGGGCCCAAGTATGATCATTCAACCGCAAGAGGGAATTGGATTTTTGCTTCTAACATTAAATACGGCAAAATGGTTAAGGGTGGACAAAAGTAGACTGCAAAGTAGAGGTAGACAGACTGCTAAATAGATTAAACAAATCATCTGGATTTAATTGAAATGTTGGGAATTGGAAGAGAATAAATCGAAAGCATTATAGAATTTCACTGCTGAATGTAATAAATGGGCTGTAAGGTGAAGTGTAGGAATGGAGAGCAGTAATTGAGCCCTAAAGCTTTCTGGTCAGATATAAATGCTCCCACCAAGTTTATATTCTCATGAGAGAAACAAGTAAATTACAGCTAAATTGCAAGGACAGCCAATTACACTGGGGCTAGGACCATGGGGGGACCGATCATAGACTAGTAACCAGCCAGAGTGCATTATTGCACATGTGCTGTTAGTTGCATCTGAAAAACAGTGACCACTGTAAGATATTTTTTTTGTAATTATAAGAGCATTCTCTGTCTCTCTCTAACTTTTTCTCATCTGGAAAAACTTACCATGCTATTGCTGTCTCCACCTACACATATAACTGCTGAACACAACAGAAGTTCCATACAAGTTCACACCCCTTCTGTGGAGGTTGTTGAAAGGCATTGTCAGAAATGTAGGAAATCATTTAAAAAATGTAAAAGTAGGCGGGGGAATAGTGGCTAGCACAAAAGTTAATTATACCACTTCATCACAAAGTAACTCCTGAAATGCATTAAATATCACCGATTGGTGATACGTAGAGGATTCAAGGGTGAAGGTTTGCTTTAAGTGTCAGTTCTGTTCCAGGCGTTTGATGAGTCTGCGGGAGGACAGACGGTCAGGGCACTGGGAGTACAGTGAGATCTGTATGGGAATGGGTCTGACCTGCACCTTCCCTGGACTCATAAACAACTACCACCAGTACATCATTTCCTTTGCAGAGGATGAAGCTGGTACTGCATGAACACACACAAACGCATGCTAAAGTCAATGTCAAACTCAGAATATATCTGGGTGCTGTTGACTTTTTTGATACCTGCAGAATTGTTTCTGTTGTAACCATAACTTGGAAAATTTTTATTGTGTAATGTCTTCTTTATGTAATGTTTTATTTTTCTTTCCACCAGGGGAACTGTATTTCATGTCGACTGGAATACCGAGTGCTACGTCACCCTCAGGAGTTGTTTATAAAGTGGTGGATCCCTCAAGGTGAGTGTTAACATTATGAACGCATTGCTTTTTTTCTCGCAATATGGCTTCAAAAAAACAAAATCCATCATCCCCCCCAAGTTTTGCGGAAAACAGCCCGCAGAGTCTGAGAAATCACGTGCGATGGTTGGACACACAGACGGACAGCTGGACAGAGGCTTGTTCCTTCCCCGATCTTCTATTACTGGGGACAGTAACCATAAACTTGTGTCATTTACCATTTACAGTGACTGTGCACTCTCTGAGTAGTATGTACACCTACTATTGCTCTTCTGAAAATGGATATTTAAGATGTACATCTGCTCATAATTACAAACATACTGTAGGCATGTCATTCGTCTCAGAGAGCCCAAGGGATGTGCCGAGTCATGATCATACTCCGTTTGGATTTTAACTTAGGCTTGTGTTTTCTCAGTGTTGGTGGGATAACTTTCGCAGTCTGTTTTTCTGGATGTGGAGGCCATGCTGCCTTTCTGTGTTTTGAAGGGAAGGGAAATGAAGCAGTGTTGGCAGTACTGTGAAAGGCCTGTCATCCTAAATCTCCCTTCACTGACTTTGGTTCAGACAGGCCTTGGCTCTCTCTTGCTGTTTCTCTCAGCAGTAGATGGTTGTGACACCTAATTTGTTTCCCAGCCATCAAGCTGATCTTAAATATACTTCCCCACTTCTGTGACTTCAGCCAGAAGCCAATACATGTTTAAAGGAACTGGTGTGAAATTTTATTTATTTATTTATTTTTGCACTCCACGATTTAAAGGAGTACTACAAAAACTACTACTACTACAAAATGCCCCTTTTCCGGCTTACCCAGACTGAGACAAGATGTTTAATACCATTTTCACCTCTGTATGTCCACTGGTTTGGTTCCTAGGGGTAGTATTTTGAAGTAGCTTAGCATAAAAACTTGAAGTCTACAGGAGTCATTAGCCTACCTCCGTCAAAGTGAAAAAAAAAACCTTATAGCAACTCTGAAGCTGTCTTATTTACACAGTGTACCATGTGTATTTGAAATACACATCTTGAAATTAAAAGAAAAAAATCCGGAGAAGTT